>KN727694.1:0-24590 GCA_000816745.1 Ancylostoma duodenale | reverse complement strand
GTACTCTGCAATTCAATTTCGCTCTGGGAACAATTATTTTGGAACATACTCCTCTTGTGATAGAGGACCTGAACTTGCAGAAATCATGAGGATTGAGACCACATTTTCCATGCATGATTTTGTGAAAGATGATGAGATCAAATTTCCTCCTTCTAGAGGCGAGAGAATGTAATTTAAGATTAGCATTCCTATCTGGTGAGGAAGGTATTTTATCGAAGAGATAGCCTATTGCTCTAATCATTAATTTTCTGGTGAAACTACTCTGTACACTTTCAATTTTATTGATGAGTTTCCGTTTATGGGGATTGAAAATGACAGTGCCTTATTCCAGTAGAGGACGAACATACAGGGGACTCCAAATGGTCGCGGACAGGGGCAGGACCTCGGCGCAGCTCGCTTGGGCAGAGCCACAAGCGCTCACCACGTGGCTGCTCTCCAGAGAAACCAGAGCCACGTGGTGAGCGCTCGTGTCTCTGCCCAAGCGAGCGGCGCCGAGGTCCCGCCCCGGTCCGCGACCGTTTGGAGTTCCCTGTAGGTCTTATAAGCTCGTATTAATACGGTTGTGTTTTTTGTAATTAGTGCGCACGAAAGAAATTGTGCACTACCCAAGTAGCTTTAGAAACGATGTGATCACAGTGCCCATCAAAATTTAAATCCAGATGAATCCATTGCTACCAGGAAACCAAGGTTACGAACTTATTCTGCTCTTCGGAAAGGAACCCCACCAAGCTCATAAGCGTGAAAAGGATTTTTCGACTTTAAGTGGAGCAATCGAGTTTTCTCTTCAGAAAGTGGAGGGCCCCAATTAAGCGACCACTCATGAACTAGCGTTATAGCCTGTTGTAAGCATCTGTAGTCATCATTATTCGAAATAGAACGGTAATTCTTGATATCCTCTGCAAATGCACAACAAGATTGGGGGGGGGGGGGGGGATAATGAGCGCGGGCACCTCGTAAGTAAAAATGTTGAACAGTAGCGATGACAATACACCGCCTTGTGGAACCCCGCTTACGACAGGCCTCGGTTCAGAAAACGCCGTATTCACACGCACCCTAAAGGTACGTCCAGAGAGAAACGCGAATGTCCAAGCAACAATTCTAGGATGGATGCCAACCTGAGATAAATTGTTGTGTTATTTGGTGTGCGAAACTCTATCGAAGGCTTTGGAAAGACAAAAGAAAGTCAAAATAAACAATATTAGTGCAGAACCCTCTGCCTAACGAAGATGTCCAATCACTAGTAGATTGAAGCATCACTCTGATTGTAGACTTCCCTTTTTGAAAGGCATGTTGAACTGGTGATATGATAGTATGCTTCGTTAAGTGAGCTTTAATACTCTTTTTGAGAATCTTTTCAAATAGCCTAGAGAAGACTGATGTTACACTGATAGGACGATAATTGTCAGATGAGGTATGCGGAAATTCCTTCGGAATTTGTGTGCTATATGACAATTTCTACCTCGGCGGCACTTCAGCTCTGATAGAACTCACAGGATTAAGGAGATATTCTAGAGATTTCACGAGAATTGGAGCTAAACTCCTGACGAATGCGAACGGAATGTGGTCTGGAGTCTTCGAAAATGGAGAGGGCCAAGCGCTGAATAGGTTATATATTTCATCTGCGTGAAACCAAACAGACTCTTCCATCACTGGATAGGAAAGAACTGAAAAGGCATCAGCACACTCAGTGTCAGAATCAAAAACTTTTTGAAAATTGCTAGCAGAAATTTGAACTTTTTCGATGTCGCTTCTAAGAACAGTTCCATCGTCTAGTAGCAGAACTCCCATCAACATTCTCATATGCACAACATTTGCTGTTTTATAATTTCTCTTGAGGAGACGAACCGAGTAATTAGTACTGGAGCCAAGACTGAAGTATATAGCCGAATGGTTGCTGGAACCGATGGGAGTATCAACTCCTAGATCACAGATAACTTTCGGATTGGTGCTGAGAACGAGATCTGAGACATTGTTCGCGAGAGTCGCTTCATAAACGAGCTGCATCAGCTCGCAATCTTTGCAGAATTCCAAAACTGACTTAGAGACCAAACTGGCTGCCGAAGACTTGGATTTATTCCATTTGATATCTGGGAAGTTAAAATCTCCAGTAAAGACACAAATTCGATCTCATGAATCGCTGATAGCTTTTATCAGATGGGTGGTCATGAGTGCACGCTGGTGTTTTGTACACGGAGATCAAACGAACCACACTAGATTTGATTATGACCTCGCAACACAGCAACTCATATGCATTACTGGATGACTCTTTGAAAATCATGCATGGAAATAAGTTTCGCTTAAGCAAAAGTAAGGTCTTACCCCTTTTTTTCCTGGTGCGAGCGCACCTATACACTTCATACTCGGCAGAAAATTTGCCCAGTATTCGTAATGTGTCAACAGCAGAATTTAACCATGATTCAGTTAAAGCTACTACATCAAGTTTGCTATGCTTAAGTAAAAAAGAAAGGAAATTTCCTTTCTTAATTAGTGAACGAATATTCAAAAATACTAGACAGCGCAGAGTAGCTCCTGCAGTCCGGTGACAATTCAAGTGTTTAAAGGTACGGTGGGTGTAGTCAGCATAGGGGATGGATTGCTTATAATAACCTCATCCCCTCTAGCAACACGTTGCTGGGTTGGATTTGGAGCCGCTGCTCTACTTGGAACATTACTATTGGGCAGAGGTGAGCCCTGCCCTTTGCAACGGTACTGCGACGGGTATCGCGCTCTACACGAAGCCGCTCCCTTTCTGCTTTAGGGAGGGACGGCTTGATGTAGAGCCCCTCGAATTCAAAAAACCTGAGGCGGGATGCCCGTCGCAGTATTTGTTTTGCATACGAAGAAGCTGGAAGGACAACCTTCATTAGCCTCGGGCGATTAGCATTGAAAGGACCTATACGGTATTCAGCAATTGTAGAACACTCAATAGCGAGAAAATTCATAACATCTCGAATACAATCATAATCATGGTGAACTCTAGCAGATGACAGTTCAGCCCTGCTCTCGGGAATCCCGGCTATTACTATTGACCGGGCCCGTTCAATCTTTTCAAAAGGTGTGCAAGGCGACTTACGAATTGAAATAGCCAGTGAGGTCACAGCAGGTGGAGACGCTGGAAGTGAAGATTGATCACCAACTAATCTAGCTTTTCCAGTGCGAAGGTTAATCAGTTCTCCACTTAACTCACGAAAATGTTGCAACACAGACTGAAAACGACGTCGATCCTCCAACAGGCAGGAGATTATCGCTTTAAAGGCAGCATCCACGGAAATTTTCGACCCGAAAAACTCAACGTATTCCAAAGGTACTGGAGGTGCTGAACACTAGCATAAAGTCGAAACTTTTTGATGGCACCAAAAACGCCGATTTTAGATGCTCATGCCAGGTTAGGTGTAGCAGCTGTGGTCGAGCTGCACGAACCATGCGATGGGGATTGACATCAGGAGATCGATAATGTCGTTTTTTTAACCAGCTGAATATCCGCGCGATCAGTTATTTGTTCTAAACTACAGCCTTTCTCCTCATCAAGATAGATAACCTCTGGAAAATGTGCAGCACTTAGCAAAGAAGTCATCAAGAAATCAAAACATCAGGAGATCTCCTAGTTGAGGAAAATTTGGAGAAAATTGAAATTTCGACACAAAGTAGTTTGAACACTTGCCAAATAGCTTCACATGCCGTAAAATGCAAACGAGAAGACATTCCAGCTAATAAAAAATATCGAAAAGTACAAAAAATCATCGAAAGAACTCACACTGGGAAAAATAACTGAATATCACCGAGATTGCAGCAGAACAGCTTTTTCTATTGTAGTTCGCGCAAGAAGCAACTAGCGGAAAACTCGTCCAAATTGACCGCTGGGACAAAGAAGTGCCAGTTACTGCATTGAACGCAGTGGGTTTCCGTTGTTGTTGTATGGGCAGCATTCGGACTCCGGTGAAGAATCAGGAAGTGTGAAAATCTGAGAAGCGAAAGTTTGCGTGGGTGCTGCCTTTAATGTGCTGTGGAATGCTGTCGCCTTCGATTAGAGCCTCAGCGTGATGGTCGAGAACACAGGGGGCGATAGGAAGATTTGGGGAGCCGACCGGATCAATACAACACCTTTTGACAGGCTTGCGATGCAGCAGACCCGTGGCAGCAACAGGGGTCTCCATCTGTTCGGAACAACCTGAGTATTGGTCAGCAGTACGAATAAGCCAGACGGAAAACAATAGGTAGGTTAGAATAGGTAGCAGTAACCGTCAATCCGACAATAACAGCCAGGAATAGCCGGCTGCTCGCGGGCAAGACATGTGCGAGAATGAATCCATAGATTTTATATTTTAATTTTTAAAAGGTTTCAACCCATAGATTTTATATTTTAGTTCAAAAGGCAGATCCAAGAAAAGGGGCTAAATGTTAAGTCAATTAGTCTGTAAACGTCTAGTTTATTCGGAGTTCTGAAGTGCTTGAATAAATCATTTCCTCTAAATGCTTCTAATCGCTCTAATATCTGGTATGTCCTATCTATACAATCCCTTCGTTTCCTAGCCCTTCTTTTCTTACCTCTATTTTATTTCATTGTTAACGGGTAGCAGGAGTACGAATGCTTACTTTTCCTAGAGGGTTCACTTCTTATTTTCTTATGATATTTCTTATGATTATTTTCTTATGACTTCTTATGATATATTCCCATACTCTTTTATCTGATCATTGAGTCCAAAAGAAAATGCAGTAATTATCGTTTTAATCCAAAAAAATTCTTTTTCTCTTAATAGCGACTTAACATTCTCTTCTTCTTGTATATGTTCCCAAATATCAATCATCATAGAGTCAAATGGATGTCCAGTATTGGCAAAATGCTTGACTTCTTCTTCTTCAGTGTTTGACCCCGTTTGGTAGCGGAGTCCGCTTTGCTGGTCCGTTGACGCCATTTAGCCCTTTCTTGTGGTCGACCTTTTTGCCGTTTGCCTAGAACCCCAAGATCAAGGCCGATTTTGCAGACGGTTCCCTCCTCGGCACGCAGAACGTGACCGTACCATCGCGCACGAGATTCGCGTAGTTCATCAGTTATCGCAGCCATGCCAAACCGATTCCTGATGCCTTCGTTGCAGATTCGATCGAGCCGCGTTACTCCAGCCATCCAGCGCAGCATCTTCATCTCCATTGCGCTAAGGCGACATTCTACTTTCTTGCTTGTAGGCCAGCATTCGGCGCCATAGAGAGCGACAGGACGGACAACGGTACGATAGATCTTCGATTTTAGTCGATCCGGGATTTTCTTGTCACACAGAACCCCGGTCAACGAACGCCACTTCTCCCACGCGGAGTTAACTCGGGCTACAATTTCATGACAAAGGCTACCGTCAGATGAGATCCCTGACCCAAGGTACTTGAACACATCCGTCCTCGGTAAGTCTAGGCCATCTACGTTTATGATTTCGGGTTCGCCCACGCTAGTTGTTAGATATTCTGTCTCCTTGACGTTAAGACGTAGGCGGAATTGTGCAAGTCGGTCACTCCAAGCTTGTGTCAGCCGCTCCTGTCTGTATTCGGACGCTAGCATGACGTCGTCTGCGTACAGCAGTGTCCATGGCGTGAGTTTCTGCAGATCCCCTGTCACCACGTCCATCATCACAATGAAGAGGAGCAGGGACAGAGCAGAGCCTTGGTGCACACCAACGGAAATGGGGAAATCCGTCGAGGTGCCGGCGGTCTCCTGCACATGACTTCTTGGACTGAATTATAGAATCCGAACCCATTCGATAAGTTCTTCAGCAACACCTTGCTACCGTTTTTTTGTATTGCAGTTTACATCCGCAGTCTTTCTAGTTCTGGCAAAATTACTTGTTGTAGAGCTTTTAACATGGCATGAAAGTCGAACATATCACAGATCTTGCAAATTGTTTTACTATATCTTCTTCCCCTCTCCGTGCTGGTATTTATGGGGTCTATGTAAGTGCATCGGTTCGTCCTATATATTTTATCGAACAAGGAAAACATGGGACAATCACGGTTATTTGTAGTTGGATTGTTAATGGTAGACCTTTATCCATCGATCCACGGGCGATCCTTCCTTGACTCTTATGGAGTTTCCTTAGCAGAGTTTATTTCCTGGCTGGGCATGCCTCTTCGTCGCTGGGAAGCATTAACCGTGGTACAAACTGCGTTGGATTTTGTATGCGCAACACCACGCCAGGGTTCTCCCGCATGATACTATACCAGGACAATTAAGGAGACTAGCAGCGCGAACATGTAATTTCCTCATACAAAATTAGTAGTGTTAGTTAAAAAGTGAACAAATGAGACGAAAAAATTGTAAGAATGAGTACTCAATTACTCATTTCGTTCTCTAGCCATATACGGGTAATTAGGTCAAAGGAATAAGGTTCTCCAGGGAACTCATCAGTATGGGGACCTTATTGGTTAGAAAGAATTTTAGTAAAAACTTACCTCTTCATCCTCCTGTTAGTGGTCTGTTAGAACAGAGTAGTGTAGAAGTAGTAGAAGTAGTATAGTTAAAGATAAGTAGGAAGAATGTGTTAATCCCTATTCCACTGGATTATATAGGTTATTTGCGCTGATACTCAGCGAAACATACCAGAAAAGTCGATAGTGTATGCGTGATTATCCTAGATCTACATTGTGTAGGTCATACAACCATTTATTATCGCTAAACAAATTAACTTCAACAATTAAACCCGAATGTAAATGTCTATTGTTCTTTTTGACTTACGGAGGATAGTAGCCTCCCTCCCGCATTAAGGTCAGGAGAAAGCATAAGGTAATGATGATAAGTGATGATAAGTTCCCACAAATGTAATAGGATCCCTTACATAAATTTACCACCCTCCACACTTCAGCACTAAGAGCGGAGAGGGCACAAGGCCCTTCGGTGGAGATTTCTTACTTATTCATTTATCTGGATCCCTTATATAAATTTACCACTCTTCACCCTCCAGCAGTATAAGCGGAGACGGCGTAAGGCCCTTCGGTGGAGGTTTCTTACTCATTATGAATTCACTTATTTATTTGTTCATTCATTGAGCATCAAAATAACGCATTAAAATACAACAATCCCGTTTCCAATCCCCATTTATTAAACTGGATCTGTAAGCATCGAGACTAATGGTCCTTAATATAAAGAGAGGTCTTGCGTTCTACCATTTTTTCAACTACCAGTTAGTGATCAATTAAATCCGAACAATACTTCCATCAATTCTCAATAATATATAATAAGCAAAGATTTTCTCATAGATTCTACTGCGTGAAACGAAAATAGAGAGTACACGCATATAGCTATTTGCTGTTAGGTTATATGAAGACATAAGACAACTTTAACTACGGGTTGGAAATTACATTATCGCTGTGATAGGAAAACCTGGTACTAGTGCACTATATAGTTACTTGAGAATCCTGACGTGTGTTGGGCATAAGAATCCAATGCAGTTTACACCACGAGTAACGCTACCCAGCGATGAAGAGGCTTGCCCTAACCGACGAGGAAATAACCTCCGACAAGGAAACTGTATAAGATTCTAGGAAGGATCAGCAAACAAAAATAATCCAAACACTCATAATAGTCTATGTTTAATGTAGTCCTCGTCTGTAATGATAGAAGGGACAATCGATGCAATTTTATATATCCATCGTATTTCAATGATATAACAGGAGGTAGATGTAGTAGGAGGGAATGTAGCATTAGCCAATTAATTTCAATAACTATGCAAAGAGCTGCAGAGACCTGTGCTATCAGCAGCCGGTAGATTGGCCGCAAAAATCGCACGGAAGAGTCCGAACCACGGCTTGATCCGATTCCTGCACGACGACGCTCGTCTACACATTGAAAGAGAGACTCACCAGAAGCTACCCGACTTTGTATAGGAAGTGCTGACTTAGCCAACGTACAGCCCTTCCCTTGCGCCAAAGAGTAACCACATTCCCCTGTCTCTCTCTAACGCCATGCAAGGTAGAGCGTTCGATAATGAACATGACTTGGATTGCTGGTTGGACAACTTTTCCGAGTCAATGCCAGAACAGTTCTATTCCGACTTCATCGAAAGGGTTTAAGGAAATGAGCGAAGAGTGGTAGGACGTGGTGGTGGTTTGTACATTTCTTAATATGCATTCTTGTTCTTGAAAAGTCAAGAAAATGTGCCGGTCTGCTGTTCCAAAAACCGCAAGAACTTTCCCGACAGCCTAATATTTCGCTAGTGTGCAAAATAGCTCGTGCGAATGTGCAACCCATGATACATGTAGAGCTCAACTCTAGCTCTTCGTTCGGCTTTATTAGGCATAAATTTCCACAATTGGGCATAAAAAAGTGAATCTTTTCTCACCGGAAAGCCAGCGTCTCTGATTTGACTAAATTGTTCCATCATAAATAGATCCTCTGATCGAGTAAGTGCCATTAATGTTTTTTTGGTATAAGATCGGTAGCAAAAACGCTACACTTACATAGCTCCCTTACATAACACAAGTGAGTGCAGTGAGGGAGTATAAATGTGGGATATAACAGCAGAAAGAACTCTTCCTTAGGACACTCCAGTAACAACTTTCCGATGCCTAGAGAACGTGGAGTTTACACGTACTAAAGTATCTTCCCAAAAGGAATGACTGGATCCACTCAACGATGCATGGATGAATCTCATTTGCTGCAGTTTCAAATGCTGCATCTCGGCTATAAAGCCTCGGAAGCGTTGAGAGATGACTATACAAACACTGCTTCTGGTCGGTGGATTGATGCGGTGGACTACCTTGAAGCCGTGACCAATGTCCGCATCTCATCTCTCGCACAGCGCATGCGTGAATACAAAGGCCCTGCTGCTGGCGAAGGTGCTGACAGTGCTACTCCGCGTTCACATGAACAGCGCGACAACTTGCCGACGTTTAAAGCAATGCCTGTGTCGAACGGCTTGGTGCGCGTCCTGACAGCTTGATCCTCATTGTCTCGCCTCCTTGTTCCCTGACACCGCCATTTAGAAGCATCGAGGACCCCGTATATTATTTTCCACACTCGCCGGATCACGAAAGTGGGCGTGGATCTCCTTGAACGCCGAATCCTTATCTTTAGAACAAATTGACATGACTGAGCATCGGATGTAAAGGTCCTTCTGGGTTACTCTTTCACGAAGGTGTCGATCGCGATAAGTGTGACGAGAGCGGGATTCGAACCCAGGACTCCGAAGTGCTTGGTGTTCTAGAGCTGCTCATTTAATCACTCTACTATCTTGCCCCTTTTAACTAATTGCATGCTCTGTGAAATTTCACATAGAATCATGTGGAATGTACTCAATTTGTTAGCGTCTGCATGTAAAGAGTGTCAAAGTTGCAACGGTATGTTGTCACTCTCTAACAAGAAGCGATAAACAGTGGTGAATAACACGTAAAAAAAGACAATAGCCGAGGAGCAGATCGAACAGATCATAATTGTGTAAGATTGGTGAGATGAGGTACATATGGGTAGGAAAGCTGAGTGGTTGCAAGTGAAAACAGCCAACTCGTGTCGTGACAACTGGTACGGGTATTAGGGGAAACAACGTGTATTCTTCATATCATGAGAGTGCAGGTGCAACTCAAGCATCGTTATATTATTGGAACTATCGTTTAGGCTCCGAAACAGCCAAAATTTCAGACATAAATTTTATTGCGGATGCTGTCTTGAGTGAAATGGAAACCATGACGAGTACATCCACGCATCCGAAAAAAAAAGAAGAAAAAGAAAAAACTGGCGAGTTCCTCGTTCAGTTCTTTGGAATAGGCAAATTTGTTCTATTACTTCTGTGATGCATTCCTTCGCTTGCTCCAGATCTAACCTCAGTACTCTCCTTTTCACGCTTCGGCGATTAACCCTGTTAGGAATTATGTGCATTTCTTTTTTTTTCCATGCGAAAGGGGCAACATCTTTCACAGTTGCACGGTCGTCCTCAGCCCCTGGTCGCTCCCAAGCCACATAAACGTCCGAATATTTATGAACACAGTATCTGCTTTTTAAAGCTGAAAAGCGCATCTTCTTATAAAAATGATGGACATGGGTTCTTTTTTATATTTGGAGGACCTGCTGAGTAAAGTATGTAAAAACCTTCACAAGGTCTCCATTGAGCTCAAATGATAGGAGGTACTTCAATGACTTTGAAGGATAGTACAGTTGTTGCGGATGGCCAAATTTGGAGGCACCGCTAACGCTGTGGATTGAGTCGGCCTCGAAGGCCACTTGAATGCCTCCCCTCTTCGCTCCCCCACCGGAATTCCTAAATCTATAAGCAGCACCGCGCGTCAATATCTGTGCCCTTCACTACCCTCAACGCCATTCGGATTCGATTATTTTTCAGTTTTAAGCCTCTGCGATAGCGTTCGCCTTTTTGGCATGTCTAACCCTATCAGGTGCCTCCTTCCTGCTATTAAAACGAGCACTGTGATTGCCTTGCCGTATGCCGTCCATTTTTCGAAAATAAACACTTTCTCGAAGGTGTTGACCATTTTTGCTCGTTTCTTTCAACTTATACTTACGTACTTACAAAAGAAACGAAGCTGAGCCGTCCACGTTGTTTCTTTTTGTGTAGGTTCACACCATTTCCATTCATTTTCATATTGTAACGTTAGTTGTTGCTGAACTAGTGACCAAGTCTACCAATTGCTCTTTTTTTATGAATCAGAAGCATTCCCATTTTCTCCGTTTGCTGACGTTGGAAAAAGGTGGAGCGTTCAATTTAAAACACTTTCTCAATAGATTGCAGACTGACCTCTGCACTTAGGACCACGTAGTGCTTTTTCTTCTACTTTTATTGTTTTCGTAAGAACGTGTCCTATAAAATATAAAATTTGAAGGAGCACTAGTTTCCATATAGGTTCCATCGGTCGAACAAACATGTACACATTCTACTGTCTATAGTTTTGTTCTACAAAGTGTAGGCTCCACTTCTAATTTTCGCCCACGTAGTTTCGCCTGATCTCCTTGAATTCCAGGCCGATAGTAGCCCCATCCTCTGAGCTAAACTGAGTTAGCGGAGCCTATTTATGTATGACTTCCAGCTTGTACAGTTCTTGTTAGAGCTGTTTTTGGCCAAGACTATTAACTACAGGGTGTCCCATAATTATTGTGGCACCATGCATGTTTGCAATTCTGGAATTTATTCTATATTGCTGCGTCTCATTTGGAATCATATTTATTTACTGGTTAGCTTAGCCCTTGATAATCGCTTTGAATATTCACATAAAACATGGAAAATTTCCGACTGATTTTAACTCAATGTCGTCACGAAGCCAACACTCATTTTTAAAACGAAGCTGTTTTGGCAGGCTGCGTTTTCAAATTGTTGACAGCGTCCAAGAAATCGGTTTACACAATGATTAGAAACAGTAAAGAGTTGGGAACAAATCCTGATAGAGATGGAAATGGAAGGGTCGATAATGTCTGCAGGAAACGAAAAAATGCGTGAAGATTTCAATGACTTTGGCGCTTACCACTAAGGAACCACAAATTCCAATCCCTTGCATCGTTCAGCTCGTTCAGTTTTTGGTACAATGGCTTCGGCAAAACCTCACAGAGATAGGAATCCTTCGATTTTCCCCTCATAAATGTTAAGAGGAAGTTCATTTGGCTAGGAGTGAGTTCGATGATGTCGCCCACGTGCCAGCGCCAACGAAACTGTCAAGCGTTTCAGCGTCGATGCAGCGATGTACATGATTTGTGTAATGTTCAATAGCAAACAAAAATACCTTGATACAGTTTCATAAGAAGTTGAAATCAGTTTTAAATGAATGCTTGTTTTTGTTACCATAATTCTGAGCCACCCTGCAATGCTTTACTCGTCCGGAAGGCTTATGCTTTGATGATCTGGTCAGAGCGTAAGCTGTCGACAATGCTGTCGAGACACAGATCGCTAGAAGCATTATTTAACAATCTTGGCCAAAACAACTCAAATAAGAACAGTTCAAGTTGGAAGTCGTAGTTTCATGATTCAAAAACTGTCGAACATAGGATGTATTTACATATATATGTTTTCAGTCAATATTTTGTTTCTCAGGAAATTCTCTAATGAAATATGCAGTTTTGGTCTGGTGTACATTCGCAACCGTCAGTGGGAAAATCAAACAGTCCGCTAAGGATCTAGAAGGACAACTCTACGAGGATCTGCTTTTCGATTACAACAAGATCCCCCGTCCTGTGAAGAACAGCTCCGATATTTTAACTGTCGATGTGGGAGCTTCCCTCATTCGAATAATTGATGTCGTAAGTTTGTAGTTTCAACAGTGGAGACATCGGCAGACATTCTTCACTTGTCATTTGCAGGATGAAAAAAATCAAGTGCTAACAACAAATCTATGGCTCGAAATGGTAAGTTTGTCTTAAAAGGAAGAAAATGTGCAAAATTCTTTAGCACTTCGTAATATTTAAGGCGACAGAGTTACTGTTTCTTCTTAGAGCTTTCTTAATAGTTTCGAGAGCAGTAACATCGGAATTTCTTGTTTCTTAAATGTACGATGATAAATGGCTAAGAGCAGTAACGTATCGGTTTCCCCTAGTTTTCCTTAATTATTTTCTTAGTCATAAGACATCATTACCTACTAGGTGAGGTACGTCTAGTGGATCTATAAGCCACCTTCAGTAGGTCTTAGTGGAGTAGTAGTAGTAGTAGAGTAGGTCTTCCAAAGGATGTAATTTGAAAAGGAAAAGGCGACCATATTAACAGTGAACTCCAGCTATGAAGGCTCTGACGGCGTGGTACACTCGTAGACGCTGCGCTGTGCAGGCCCCGATGGCTGAAATTTCGCGTACTTACATCCCTCATTAGGCAAAGATCAGCATGGTCATTTGAAGACAGTCATACAAGTACAACATCATATTTTCGCAGAGAGTGCACCTAAGCTTGAAGCTGAAATCGTGGTGGAATGTTAATTTGAAGAACTAGTTGTCATAATTTAGTCTGCATGAGTTGTAAAAAAGCTTTTACCATTATTAACAAAGTTCACGAGCAGAAATGGTTCGATGCGAAGCTAACCTGGGATCCGAAAAAGTATGGAGGATTGCGAACACTGCATATTCCTAGCGATCTCATCTGGACGCCTGATCTCGTGCTGTATAACAAGTGAGCTAGCATCTCCTAATTTATTCTCACTTCAACATTTCCTGCACCTTTTTATTTGATTTTATTTTTACTGCAATAACAGATTAGAAAAAGTCTCACTTATTTGTTGTCGCTTAAACCTTCCCCTAATTTTCTTCCTGGTTTGTTCAGGTCACAAATGTTTGCTGGACTCTCCCCCCACCCCATCTTAGCCTCCCCACATAGTCTTCGAGAAGTACATACTGCGCATCTGGTCGCTGCCGCATGGCAACACTGAATTTAGTCTGTATTGATTGTGCTGGCGCGTCACTGGTACTGTTGTCGCCATCCTCCCAGTCATCGTATAATAATTTTATATTACGTGCTAAATATTATAACGTATCAAGCCCAATGTCTCCACGTCGCAGATACCGAAAGTGGAATACTGCTTGAGAAGTATGCCCGCATCCGGATGACAACTGAAATGAGAACTTAAAAATCTACTGCTGCAGCTAGATGAGTGTGTGAGTAAAGGATAGAAGCATAGGGGTACCAAAACGTTTCCGACCTAAACTGCAGGGAACTCCAAACGGCCATGTCGAAGGGGCGGGATCGCGGCGCGCCTCTCTTGGGGAGAGACACTGAGGTTCTGCACAACCCGAGTGCCACGCCGCATCGCGGTCCCGCCCCTTGCACACGACCGTTTGGGGTTTCCTGTACTTCCGAAAGGTCTAGAGCGACGAAGTATTGTTATAGTTAAACGTAGGTTCCTTTAACATCACGCTTCACTATCACACTTTCCAATGTTGGTCTGAATTTTTTAAACCGTTGAAGGAGCTCTTTTTATGACATGAGTCAGAGTAGCTTTCAACGGCCGATTTTAGTGCATTTTCATTTCTGAATCTCATAACTCGAAGATGCTGTTTCGAACTTCTAATCAGAAAATACTTACTGGATGCCAGATTCGAACCATGAGATGTGTGATTCAATAATTTGAATCCACACTCTCGAGTGACAGCAACCGCAACTCTTGATCTGTAGACGGTTGCGCTGTTCAGAATCACGTTGTTCAAAGTATGTAGAATCCCACCTTGATTGCGCTAGAAAAATAGGCCATAATTCTTGAAGGAGTCCATTCGATAATAGAGACTTGGCATTCGACTCGAACTCTCCATCCCACCCACCCGTGCCCAAAATTTTAAGAGAAATGGATGGATGGGATCAGGTCAGAAACGTTTTGATACCCCTGTAACAAGTAAGTGGTATTTTAGTTATTAGGAGTTGTAGTTCAATACTAAAGCTGCGTCAAATCGAAGGTCTAAGCTATCGGAATTTCTCCATTTTAACCACGAGTTTGCCCATACATAGAAAGAAATTTGCCCAAGATTTCACCAGCCACACAACTATTAGTGCACTGCAAATTATGGCTTTGTCTTCCGCAACCATTAACATTTAGGAACAACGTGAGAGAGAGACTCATGCAATTGGTGCGAATTGAATTGAGGAGCCGAGAACGCATTTCTCACGTACATATTTGTCATCAAACATTTCGTTTCAGCGCAGCCGGAGATCCTGATATCACTATCCTCACAGACGCACTAGTAACCCATGAGGGACATGTTTTCTGGCAACCGCCAGCCATCTACAAATCATTCTGCCCAGTCAGCTTTATTCTTCTTCTCGTTTCCTATATTATTACAATGTACGTTCCGTTTAGATTGACGTGACGTGGTTTCCATACGACTCACAGAAGTGTGAGATGAAATTTGGCACATGGACGTATACTGGTCGTTACGTTGATTTAAAACAACTACCAAAAGGTGAGCTGGCAGGAGTTGGTGTCACTACTTCGGATTTCAACCCCATGTGCAGTGGCCCAGGAAAATAAAAATAAAACTTCGTTTACCACCATATGTACAAGCTATTCATTTACTGCATTTATTTCGTTTATCGCTAGACAATCATATGCTCCTTTACAGACTTGCTCACTCCTTCCTGTACAGGCAACATAAGTTCCCTAACGAATCGCATACTGCTTTTACATTTAAAAAACTAAAAAAAAAACTTCATTCACGAAATGCAGTGCATGAAAAGAATCTTCAGAAGACATTTATCACAATAACGCACAAGATCCTAGGCAAATTGACAAGAACAGTTTTTTTGAGCCAGTCTCCTGTGGGAAATTCGTTATGTTCATTGAGACATCTGCCACGAAGCCGTGGAACTGGTAATACGATCGTTGCCACCTAGCGCCACCTTGTGGCAGATGCTTCAGTGAGCGCGAATTCTCCGCAAGAGAAGGGTCTTGAAACCTACTTTTTTCTCTATTGTATACTATATCTCTCTCTATTGTATCCATGGAATACACATATGTGACCAATGTCTTTTAAAATTTATTTATTTATTTATTTATCTATTTACCTCTTCTATCACGATAAAACAGAATGTGTTTGGTTTTCTTCGCGAAGAGTTCAGCGGATTTGTTCATGCGCCCATCGAGCAGAGTAGCCCAGCCGTCGCCGATTTCCTTCAAGTCCCTTTGTCGAAATCTTGCAGTGCCATCAAGCCGTCGAGTCTTCGGCCTTCCTTTGCTACGTTTAGTCATTGTATTATACTTATTATATTTCTTGTATCATATAGTATACTTATTAATAATATATTTAGTCATTTTACTTATGAAAAAACTCAAAAACGAGATTTAACACTGCCTTCAAATTCAGCGTTCTGCTACCGTGAGACATATTCTGCAAAAAATAAAATTGAATCAAGTAATAAATAAAACATTCAGAAGATGTTGTGACTGTGCAAATGGACGGCAACGATGTGGAGTATATGCAGCGTGGAATGGATCTGAGCTTCTTCTACAGGTTTGTGCAAAAAATATGTGATACATATGTTGCCACAATGGATAACTTACCAAGAAGGGGAAGTAAAAGAATTAATTTATAGTTCAGATTTGGAAGAGATAGCAATTTCACCTCATTCAATCGCCACTTTCTCCGTCCTTTTACTCTGAATTTCCCTTATTTTACCTATTTTTGTATGCAGAGAAGCCGCCACGGCTACAGAGCCATATGTAGCCGTCAAATTCACAGTGAAATTATGTAAGGAACTAGACGACCATAACTGGGTTCTACGACGTGTTTTAACCCTTTGCTCACAAATCCCATTTATTTAGCGCTATTTGAGTGCCTTTCTCATTCAAAAAAGCTATCGTAACAGTCTTTCCTATCAATTTTTGCTGCATATACATACGTGAGTAACTATAGCTATTTTCTCGTTGCTACTATAGGTGTAGCTGACTGAACGGTGGTGGCTGCTGTATACATTTATGTACTTATTTATATGCACTCAGGGTGTTCCATTAAAATCAGCTGAACGCATAAACGACAAGTTTGACAACATGAACGCCAGACTGCTAGGTTCGAATTATGAACAAATCTTCAGTGCATACAAAGCCGAAGCCTGGAAGAGTGCTCATAGGAAAATTCTACAAAAAGATCGTGCGATGTGATGCTAAAATATAAACGACCCATTCAATTTTCATGCTCTCGCTTATCATGGCACAAAATAACAAGGGGTGATTAGAATCACGTTTGTGATATACATCACTTTCGAGCGGTGGATAAGAACGAGTAGCACCTAAGCGAACGATCTTAAATTTCATGTTTACCCAGGCTGGGCGTGAACCTCTTTCGGCTACCCGAAGACACCACTTCCTTGGTGTTTGAGCACAGAATAGCAGCGCATAGATAAGTGACATCATTTGTTATTACAGCTGTTTAGCATCAGGAGGAGAGGGATCTGGGAGCCAAAAAAAAAGGAAATCTTGGGCTTCACGCTAATGTTATGCAAGAGATTGATCTATTTTGATGAACAGGTAAGGTTGTCAAACTTGTAGAGGAAGGACATACCAGGAGCAGAGGCAGACGAGCTGGAGGAAAAGAAAGAGAGGGGAAGGGGGAGAAAAACTGGGGTCACCACCAAAACGCGACCAGTATAGGTGGTTCCGTTTTGGGGGTGACCCCTTATAGAATAGAATTATTGAGGAATTGGTGTTGAGTTAGAATTTTGGAGGTTAACGCCAACAAAGTAATAGTAAGAATAGGGAATCAAAGAGTTCTATGAACTTAATCTGAAAATCAGTTCTCAGGGGGCACACACTAATCCACTTCTAAGGGGCTGGAGAGAGGCTTCACTTTCTAGTGGAGTTTTCTGGTGAGAGTACAACGTCCATGAGTCCGTTGGAATCACAATTCTAGAATTTTCGAAGAACATATTTAAATGATAGAGTGCGGAGGACTTATTTGATTCTAGAGTAAAAGCGAACTGTAAAAAATCAATAATGAGAAAATTCCGAAGTATGTAGGACAGAAACCCGTTCAGGGAGGAAAGGTGCATCCACCGATATCTCCTACGAGGAGCTATACTGTCTCGTGTACTCATTGCTGTAAAACAACCTAATAAATTTCAGATCTGCTGAGTGGGATCTCCTTTCACTTAGTTCACAAAGGCACTCAGTGTTATATGCGTCATGCTGTGGTCCTGAGAAATATGTGGACATCACTTACTATTTTGGGCTGAGGTACGTGTGTTCCATTGTTGTAGCTAGGTAATTTACATTATATCCCCCCAAACAACCTGATGTATTTTAACACCCTGTTGGAACTCCCTTTTCTGCCCTTCGGATATTATATATGCGCATACGTGACTATGTATTTCATTTGCTCTAACAAGAATTCTTCGATATACAATTGAAGGCGCTCAGTAATTTTCGTAGCTGAACGTTCGGCGCAAGGGTTAGTAGTGCGCAGGCGTGCCATGGCTCGCCAGGCTCCAATTACTAGAGGACCACGGCCGCTCACTCAGCTGATCCTTGAAGCCACTGCACTGGATGGCTTAGCGCGCTCCTCTTACAATCGGAGCCGCAGCGGTCGCCCTTTTTTAACGTGCATCGACGCCGTTCCAACGATTGTGAAGAGATCTGCGCACAGCTGCGCGTGCACGTCGTGGATTGGGTTGTGGAAGTTCAGCGCGGCCGCTGCTCAACTAAAAACGCGAGAAGGTCGGGGAACATGACTGACAGGATCGTGCACATCAGTGTTGGCCCAGCAGAGCAATGTACAATGTAAATAAAAAATTTCACTGCATCACAGTCAACTACATACATATATTGATTCCGGGCCCATGCTTCAATTGAGTCTGCCCTGTGCTCTGTACAGGAGCTGGCGTTCCATAGCGAACACAGACAAAGGAATTCTGCAATTCGATCAGCAGAGACGTGTGGATTCATCACAATAGAGCGAGCATCAGTTCTGTAGCATTGCTTAGAAAGAGATTTTTTTAATCCCAGGGGAACAACGCGATATCGTTGGAGACCTCACTGAGGTGAGATGAGGAAGACACAACTTCGACACCCCTCACAAATTTTTTTCGTGAGGTCCGTAGCATAACATTTTCTGTGCTCCAAAATCTGTAATTTTCCCAACATGGAGCCATGAGCTGCGCATACGCATTTTGGGCCCTGGTCATTTCTATTCGTTCATCATACCTGAAGTAGAGAAGAAAAGGACCAAACTGCCAGTTGCCAGAGCAAAGGCTAGGGCTTCGGTTAATATCTTGTGAAGATCTCAAACATTAAAAATTTGAAAGCAGAAAGGAAGAAAATGTGGGAAACCAATGCACACGGTAGTTTTATATTCCCTACTCTCTACTCCCTACCATTGCTTTACCCAAACTTACGTTGGTATCCTCAGCTATTGCTGTGCAGATGACATTGGTAGACGTTATTCACCCGTTCACTATTTTTGCTTTGATTGAATTTTTGGAAAAGTGCGAGGAACGGGGTGAACGCCGACTTGCTGTTGTATGCCAAACAGGATCACCGAATATGAGGAGAGGAGAAAACAAGATTGTGGTTTTAGTGCACTTTCCATTTAGTAGGGGGAAGACCCTCGTTACAACTTTCATCTCGAAACATTAGAATAAGTGCACGCCAATACAATGTAAAGATTAAACAGGAGTGTTAATCAGTTTCAGGAGGAAGACGCTATTTTTCACGTGCAATCTGATTATTCCATGTTTCTTGATTTCTATTCTCACGACATTTGTGTTCTACCTATCAGATCACAAAATTACTTTCTCTATCAGTATACTTGTCACACTTACTGTGTTTTTCTTGGTAAGTTTTTTTCGCTACAGAGATAGCTTTTTGCTCAGTGTTACATAGGAAAAGCCGCAAATATTAGTTCATCCTCTTCCACAGGAGAAGTGCTGTGAATATCCTCTCAAGCCTTTGTAAATTGCGCCAGGGTGGTGCCCAGAGCACAATACTCCTTCGCTTGTACTGCTGCCATTGTTATCTGCAATATTTGCCACTTTGGTCTCGGAGCAGACAGTTACCCTGTTTGGATACTCGATAATATTCCGTAGTGTTCACCTTTTTTTCTTGGCCTCATTTTAGCTGACTTTTGACCTGGGAGGATCCTTTAAGTCAGGGAGTATGATACTCCCCATTTTTTAGAGGGACAAAGAATAGAATTTCATGAGTTATAGCCCAAAAATCGCGCTTTTTTGATGAAGTGGAGCTGAAATGCCTCAAAGCAGCTTAATCTCCATCATAATCGCACATCACAGAATGTGTAGGTATTGGAAGCTCACAAGAAGGTGTCGAAATATCTCCTCAATCTTTACACTTCAGGTGCTAATCGACCTAATGCCACCAACATCACTTGTTATTCCTATGTTTGGGAGGTATCTCATTACCACTATGATCTTGGTCGCTCTTTCAACCGTGGTCTCGGTGGTTACTGTAAACTTCCGATTCCGGTCAGGATCCGCGCACAAAATGTCGCCTTGGATACGAGCCGTTTTCCTCAACTTCTTACCCAGGTAATTCTTCTACATGCCGGTTCCTGCTCAAGCAAGAAGTGCTCGATGAACAAAACAATGGGTTGCTGTGAGAGTATGAAAAGCTGAATCAAAACATGTTTCGATAAGGAACAGCACAACCTAGATAGTGCCTTTGAAAAATCTCGTTCAGAATTTTCCATGCATAGTATGGAGCCTGTTCGAGGTTCTTCACCGTTTCCATCTGTCTTTCCTTATTTACATTTTGGCACAACGACCAAATTCGAGGTTAACCAGTCAGGACAAATGATTTATGTAGAGCGATTCTTGCGATGATGTCAGTACTCTCCCTTGACCAGATTAAAACAGTGATTTCAGAGTTCTGTTCATGTCTCGGCCGTTGAAAAAGGACCAATCCAAGCCATCGCCTTCCCTGGTTGATCCTACTTCGTTAGTAGGAAGGTCGTGTAGAGACGACTCTAAGGTGGATCACTTTGTTAGCTACGTTCATGATGTCACCTGCTTCTGAAAACTGATCTTACAGACCGGCTTCCGCTCACAACAAGGCGCCTCCAGGTTGAAACTTCCTGCTTATCCCGAGTTCCAGCGTGACAAAGGATCCTGCCAGGCCGTACTGAACAACACATTCGACGTTCCAGTGCAGGAAGGAAATTCTCGGATTGCTAGCGTAGGGTTCTTACAATCTTCAGTAGAAAGATAGCAATTTTTTTGTCTCTGAAAGAAACTAAACATTCTCTCACCAACACATGTAAACTAACGCACGTGTATCTACACGCATTCCAGTCACTGAAGCCACTGAAAGCTGGTAGTTCTAACTACTCCGCGCCAAGGGTCGTTTTCCGGAAGGCGAAAAAAGCCAAGGGACGCGTGGATGACGTTATATTCATAAACCTGTTGCAACAAGTGCGATTTATAGCCGAGCATTTCCAGCACAACGAGAGGGAGAGTGAGGTGAGCCAATTGCATTTTGCGTGAGCACGCACACATTCTTATGCCCTAGCCCTTTCAGATTTCCGATGACTGGACATTTGTTGCCATGGTCTTAGATAGACTTTTCCTACTCATATTCTCCGTGTTGAACGTTGGGACGATGTTCATCATCCTGGAAGCTCCTTCGCTCTATGATTATTCGGAAGCGATGAATATCACTGTACCAAGTAAACCTCTTGGTCAGGCTAATCTCTTCGGTAGCCACTCGCGTAGTATCTAGTGTGCCTATGAAACGTGCCCATGTCAACATATTTATAAAACATATGTATGTATCCTTGAACCAAGTACAGAGAGGTTGTGCAGTTATATACAGCGAACGTCGATGGAAGTGCGTTTTCCGTAGACCCAGCAAGCACGCAACGCGGCCGCGCCGTCCCACTGAAATCGCTGCCGAATGGCAACTCAGGGGTTTCCTGCTGGATTTTGTTCCTCTTTGGTGTGAACTATCAATAAAACCAACTAGCAACCAAGGAAACCCCACGGTTCGTCTCCACAGCGACAATTCCAACGCGAGCGAAGCGGTTGCGCGGCGTATTTACCAAGTCCGCGGAGAACGCACTTCCACCGACACCCACTGTATGTGTGTTTGCATGATTTCTAATGAACATTGCTGAAAGTTGGGATCAGAGTTTTCTCCTACATTTGTGGTTCACCTAATGAGCTTTTGAAATTAAATTTAAAGGAAGCTACCTCATAGGTCATTCGAGTTGTTCAATCCTACAAGTCTCCTTCTTTGAGCAAAAGCATCCGGAAAACCGTCGCCATTCGCAAGTGATCAAGTCAATTTTCTCATTCTTGCACAACTAGTTGACTAACTAACAATTTCTCTTCGTTCTGAAAATCGTGCCCACCGAGTTTCCTGGAAGAATTGCGCTTCAAACAGATGCACTTGCTACCCTTAAGAGCCTCATTTAAGACTGGTGGGAATGCTCTTCTTGAGATTTTGAGCATGATAGCTACAACTACATTTGCATTCAACAGTTCATTCATTTCAACCACAACTATGTTCAACAGTTCATTTAATGAACAGTGTAATCCTAGTCGTTATTAGTGAGGTTGGACCACCAATGAGACGGGTCATTAATTCTCTTCTGCAAGCCTGCTGATTGTGGGAGTCAAAGAACTGGGCCATTCTAGATCTAGCATAACTGAATTCCGAGATTTATTTCATAGACAAGGAAGCCACAAGTGGGATGAGCAAGCGATAGTTAGGGCAAGAGCATCAGTCAGGGCGAGAGGGGTGTAGAGCGGTTTGTGGCAGCTCTACACCACGGATTTGTGTGAGGTATTTTCCATTGAAAACTAAAGTGAAATGAGCTTATAAGTTGAGGGAGGGGAGAGTAGGGGATGGCGGCGTATTCTTCTCATTTTTGCCTATTTTTCGCTGGGAGACCTTTAAAGTGGATCTGGCCTAGGAAAATGGTGCCAATGCAGATCAAATCCTTGGAATTTGGAGTTTTAGTAGGCGAACAAAAATTTCTCGAAAATAGTCGGCTGTCTTACGATCACTTTCTGTTTTCCATTTTACGTCTCAAAGGACTCCACATCTGTGATATTATTGAATGAGAAGGAGATCAACGTGTAGAAGACAGTTGATTTCTGTACATAATACGCTGCAGCATACGCAAACTTGAATTTATGAAAAACACAGAGTTTTCGGATCAGATGTTGAACCATTTGCCCTTTTAAAATTTTATTCACGTCCCATTCTCTATGACAGACGTGAAAAATGATATAACATCGAATAAAATCGCAAGTTGTGCAGGTCGACAAGCACTCGACCACAAGGAGACCCTCCGTTGGCGAGAAGCAAGCCTGTAGACTTAGCAGTCTGTTTGCTATTGCCTTCGACAGACCTCTTCGAATGGTCTAGACATTGTTCGTTTGATAGATGTATGTATTGGACGACCTCGTTTTACTCATTTCACTGAAGAATTCCGAATTTCTCTTGTTTTGAAAAAACCCAACCATTCATTTTATATATCGCGTTTTCATTTAAATGAAACTTTCCATTATTGTGCCAACCAGGTTAGTATATATGTATGTATGACGATGTATTGTTGCCCTGAGGTTTCGACCGCGTCGTCCGCTGCAAAGATCTGAAGGGTTTTTCGCGATTTGTTATCTGCATTCACGACAACCTACACCCTCCAACCAAACTGCCAATCTCCCAAGATTACCCCATGTCTGCTGCTTTTAGTGACTCCAAGACTAACAGGTACATGAGTCTTCCAACCATGGGTGAGCGGATTATCTGTCTCCGGTCATCGGTTCAACCGTTATCCGTAGGCTTTTACCCATCCGTTATCAAGGCCGTTATCCTTATTTTTAGAACATGATAACGGTCCGGAAAGGCTAGAATCGGTTATTCTCAACTCGCATTTTGTCTCCAAAAGACGGTTGTCATTCACAGAAAAACAAGAGTGCTAAGCATTCTAGCGCCTTTCCCGTCAAGTTTCATCAGCACTTTAGTTCATTAAAGGGAATTACGAAATGTTCATCCAGAACGTTTGCTCTTAGCCAGAAAGTAAAAAAAAATGTTAACGATTGTGCTAGTGGTTGGTATCCTATAGCACCCTTAGCCGTTATCCGATCATTTCTGGCCACACCATTATTCAGGCCATTATCCGAAAGTTGGAAAATCTCGTGTCCGCTCATGCTTAGTTTTACTCCTCAGTATCTATTTTTCATCATACGCAGTGATATCTATTTTTTTATCATACCACATATATTTTTATCGTACGCAGAATTGGAGGAACATGACATCCTTCTCACGCACCCTAGATATGTTCCAACCTCTTCCACAGCCTTGAAGGAGAAAATGGTTGGAAGGAGGGAAGGAGATAGCAAGCCTTATCTCCTATATGAAGAATGGTAGCGTATTGATTTTTATTTTGAAGATGGTGAGGGTCCGTCTGTTTCTCTAACCTTTCATAATATGAAAAGCGCATAGACAATGATGAAGGGTGAAAGCGCCGGCTTGCGACGAGAAGCGATTAACGGATAACGCGAAACGAGAGTGCGCAGACAGCGCCTTAGGCTTTTCATGACTAATACGCTATGAGACCCGCGCCTAACAGTCTCACAGCCTCCGGATGAGATAGTTTTTACAAGAATACACGGAGCAGAATAACCACTCCGCAGCCTTATTGTGGGATAACATAATAACGTGTGCTGTATTCTCCGTTGTCCCCTCCCAAGTTTGAGGTACCGACATACATACACGCACATACACAAACCTGTGCGAGATACGCTACACGTTATTTTGGGATGGATTCACATCAGCCGTGGCTTGCCGCGAGTACCTTCGTATAGGAAGAGGCCAGGTGCCGGCTGCCAACAAAACAGCGGAAGCCTGGACCAGGCTTCTTCACCCGCTGAAGCATATTTCCAAACTTTTGGAAAATTTTGAATTTGCATTTTTAAATAAAACGCATAACAATGAACTTGTAATATTAAAGAAACCAGTTGTTGGGCAGAACTGGTTATGAAGAACTTTCCCGTGTTGAACAGCGTGAGCACACCGCGGCTGTCACCGGTTTAATTACTCAAGTTTGAGGTACCGACATACATACAAACACACATACATAAACCTGTGCAAAATACGCTGCACGTTATTTTGGGCTGGATCCACATCGGTGTGCCAGCCGTGGCTAGCCGCGAAGGCCCTTCGAACAGGAGGCCCGCCCTGCCAGAACCATTCCG
>KN727693.1:0-12299 GCA_000816745.1 Ancylostoma duodenale | reverse complement strand
CATCTCTCTTGTCGTTGCCTGACAATTCCTAAAAAGGGAATTATTATGTCCAAATCAAACAAAAACCCTGGTCACTTCGAATTTTGCTAAATTACCTTTTTTATTCAGATAAAGGAAGAACTGGCAAGGCATGGAATCGCATATGTCAATGCCGTTGCAACTATGTACTTGCTCCTGGAGTCTCTTCACTTCCACTCACTAATATAAAACGTAGAATGTCCAACGTTTCACAACTCCTGCTAGTTCGCAGCCTCTGCAAATTAGCTTGTCCTAATGGTATGGGTTCCGAAAACATTTGGGATATTAACCGAATGTTCGGAGAACGAAAAGTTTAACAGCTAAAAAACCATTTCACAGTCATAATGCTGAGTTGAATGGGATGCAAGCCTTAATTTCCTCCTTCATTGCACTATCCCCTCGATGGTGTATTTGCAGACACATTGCACATGGATTCGGAAATGTGAAATGTAATTGAGCGTATATCTATAAAAGAGCGCGAGAAGGCATCAGCTGCAACAACCAGTCGTCTTCGACTTATTCGGTCCTCTTAATAAAATGTTCCAGAGTATCGTGTTTTTGACCATTCTAGCAGCTGCCCTGGTAAGAAATACTGTCACGAATAACCTACATGTGCTCCGGTCATAAAACCTGCCCGTAATAAACGTGATTATCTTTAGATTTATCTTTAAAACGTATAAAAAGCACTGATTGGTGAGACTATCATCAGAATCATCAATAAATCAACATTTTAGGAACAAAAAAAAACTAAAGGCAATATCCCTTACATTCAAACTAGGGTAGAATCACAGAGTTCCCCGACAAATTTGCTCTGATTAGAGGATGCTTTTAAGACAATTTTTCCTTGTATTAGGTTGGGCATTAAGTTCGTGCGGGTTTTCTAAGAGTTCAATGTATTTTCAAAAGTGGACCAGTTGAACTTAGGTTTTTTTGGAGATTGAAATCCGCAGTACTTCTGCTTCACATATAGAGCTCTTGGCCTGGGTTACGTTACTTTTATAAACGAGGAAAGAAGCCGCGAAAAAAAAAATCAACATCAATAACGCACCAAACTAATACAGCCACGGCCAATATGATATGATCAGTGGCATGTTGAAAGCGGAACTTTTCATTATAACTTAACTTGGAATTGAGATATTATGCCGAATTTTCGGGTGTGTAATGAGGGTCGAAGAACTCTTTCTTTTCGCTACATAATATTGACGCAAACTGCTTTCAAACAGAAATATCTCGTTCCAAGTCCTAATTAACTGCTTTTATTAACATGATGGCTCCTCGTTTGTATCACCTCATTTCGATTTTCATAGGAGTTATTCTAGATCTTATTTTGAGTTAGTAATTCGCTGTGTTGGTCGTGTTCTGTAGTTCTTTTCTTTACATAAAAAATGATCATTATGAAGCCCAGAAAGTGAGAAAAAGAGTTTTCAATAATCTCGAGCAAAGACAAAAGGGAACCGTTTCGACGGAGGATATTTCTATGACATCCACTACTAACAACTATTCTGACAATAAAATAGGAATTATAAAGCTGTCGATATTCTAAAAAATTTTTTTTGTTAAATTCGACCGCTTTCCTTAGACCTCTCATTCGAGCAGCAAAGGAAAGTGCAGCAATGACATCTGCCAATAGCCAATTGCGTACCAAATCTGTATCAACTTTTGATTTTTCTCAGATAGCGGTACTGAAGATATTGGACGAAATCCAAAGAAGCCGAGGAAATCGATTTTCAGTTTTAGTAAAGCCACCAAAACTGAGTTTCTGCTCAGATAAGCTGCTGTTAGGAAGCAGCTATAGAGCTTCAATACGTATTTAAATTTCATCCGAATAAGTCAATCCAGAGGTGAGTTATAGCAAAAAATCCTCTTGTCGAAATGACGCTGGTCATATCTTTTTGACCGCGACTGTATATGTTTGTGTTAGTTCTTGTGCTATTGCACGCATTCTTCAAGAAGCGATATAAATAACATAGAATAAAAGAGCGGAGTCATCAGAAATTCTCTGTAAAAATGAAGAGCATTGAAACGTCAACTTTGCTGGGTCTCATTGTTTCTTCGAACATCAAGCTTCTTATTCGTCATTTTTCCAGCATTTCGACTGCATGCTAAATTAAGAGCTATGTTTCCCTTGCGTTCAGAAGAACTAAATGCAGTGGCAGCTTAGTCACTGAAGATCGAAAGTAAAATAATTTTGAGGGAAGACCGCCAATACGTTTAAAAGAATGCCTTGATGAGTCGAAGGCATTTTTTACCAACGGAATGGTTCTACTTCTTCTTCTTCTTTTTGCGGTCCTCATTAATGCAGAGGTGCGTACGGTTGCCTGGTTCAATGATCCACAATCCTTTTCACAGTCTCTCGACAGAATTCCCGTATATCTCATATATGTTTCCTAGAATGAGCAATCAAAACCAGGTTAGAATACGGGTTGAGACCTCATGTGGGCCTCCTCTCTGTTGCTTGCTGGTGGCACTGAGATGGTTGAAGCTAGGTAAAAATAGATGTTTAGTTTCCTCGGCTTTTAGCATTTTGTATAGAATTTTTATGTCTACCCGTGCCCTGATAAGTGTGCAGTACGAACGCAGTACGAACGGCGTAATGGTTTGAATAGAAACCCTAGCAGCAGCGGTTACCAGCTGCTGCCATCCCCCCCCCCCTCGATTGCTGCGCAAACTTTCTTCCCTTCGGCAGCAATTGCTGACAGATGGCAGCACCGATCTTCGGATAACGGTGATCAATACCTATCTTTTGTTATTCGACCGGATCGGACCCCGAGTGCAGTATAAATGTAGCTATAGAATTTTGGAATTCAGAGGGAAGCACCCTTTTCAATTATATCGATGACTTTTCCTGATCTGCAGTTACTTTCCCAATAATTTCTTTCACTTCTGAATTTTTTCTTTGGATCACGTGGTTAGGACAAAATATTAAGCTGGACAATAAGTTCGTGCTGTTTTTCTGAGCAAAATGTGTAATTCCACAAGGTGGACTACATAACTCAACAAACTGTGCATACAGAACAAGGTGCAACCTCCAGCCCAAAATCAAACTCTCTGAAGCAGACATCCACTTCTGTGCTGTCCCTTCAACAGTAATGGCTTCCATTTAGAAGCGCTTAACATCTTCAGCAGTCTGAGCTGCATTTTTCCACTGTAGTGTAACAGTTGGAGGTGTCGGAGATGTTGTTGAATTGAAGAGTCAACTTTCATGCAACAGAAAATGAGAAGTGGCCGGAATTGGGGAAATTGGTTATAATATTTTTAAAGAGCAAAACAAGAGCTACAAGATGACCTTTGACAGGCTATAGGAAATAGTTCAAATCCTCGTAAAAATCTAGTTGAAAAAAACCGCACAAACATTTCGCCCAACCCGATAAAATTCATGAAAATTTTAACTTTTTTGAATTATGCGCTCACGGCAAAACGCAAAGAAACGTTATTTTAGGCATGTCCTCCCGGTGGAACTCAATCGGCCACCATCGCGCTCTTCACCGACTCGCCCTACGACCCAAGCAATTATGCCTACTACCAGAGTTTGGCCACGAATCTAGCTACGATCTTCCTCATGTTTGCCTAGTAGTATTCATTTTTGCTAAATTTCCTCATTTTTTCAGATAAGGGACGAATTGGCAGGGTACGGAATCGCGTACGTTGACGGCTTTGCAACTATTACCCCACGATCGTCGCATGGCAAAGTTGCAATAGACGTCCACGTCCCCAGTGGCATAAATTGCAACACGGTATGGGTGTTGTTAGTTTTCTGACCTAGTATGTTTCACTTTGACGTGGTAAACTTTCAGCTGCCCGGATTTGTCAAACAGATGATAGAAAGGAGCATGATGGTGACCCACGCTGGCTTGCGATGTGGAGGAAATCCAAACGTTATCTACGTGAACAAGGACTGAAATCAGCAATGAGGAGACATACTGTGCGCGAATAAATCGTTTAGCAGGCATCCTGTTCTTCTTTTCTTGGAATGTCCAGAAGTCTCCATTCAGCTAGCCGGTTCATCAATATTACACTAACCTTGGTACTCCTAGAGACTCGAAGCGAATAATGATCACGCACTTAGTTGCCGTAGGAGAACAGCTGTTACAAGTAGCAGTATAATGAATATGGTGACACAATTCAAAATTGTGAGCTGCTAAATCATTTTAGTTTTAAAATTGTTACTTAATTATGAACCGAACATTATAACGACTTGCTATAAATAGATGCTAACATCTATGCAGACATATGACATAACATCTACTTCTGATTATTTCGTTCTACGTAAATCCATCACAAGAGGTGGAACATCAAAGCTGCATATATCTGCCGCGAAAACAGTAATACTACAGAATTTCTTTACTCATAGGGCGCTTTCTGAATATTTGAAGTTCAGCAAAAGCAAAAGAGTGCCAGTGAAATTTTCTCTATACAAACAGGCAGTTGGCTAGGACCTGGGCATCTTGCTCGAAGGGGATTGCATCTAGCTCATTGAGGTTTACTGCCCACCAAATTGTAGTGTTTAGTGTTGACATGCACGTACTCAAATATGACTGACCACTGGATTGCTGTATTGTACCACTAATACTTATACTTGTATTCGAACCTGTACATTGTATGGTCTGTTAGCTTAGTTAAAGCAGGGAAACATCAGAATGGAAGGGATCGCACCATATGCATATCAAAAAAGTGCAAAAAATAGATCACTTAGCCGATGAAGTGATGAGGTCGTAATTGCGGCTAAAGTCGGATCTGGCGCCATCTGTGAGCTAGAAGACTGTACTCACATGGATATGACATGTAATAAATGAATGAATATTGCTTCTAATGTGAATAGGTCTCGTGAACCTTTCGCAGAATCTCTATCCTCCGGATCCATCCGGGACCAGTTTGTGTCTCAAGTGCTTTTTTGATTCTCATCAATAGGTTTCTCTAGTGATTTGATTGACTTGCGGTGATAGCGCAGCTTCCGCAGACGAAACCCATTTACCCACCGCGGTCGATTACGGAGAAGTTGATCGATCAAGGTTCAAGTTCTCAGCGTCCAAAAAAAGAATGACGACCAGTGCCTGAAACGCTCTGTCAGCGACATTCACACAAAACAATTCGCTATATGATAGAGTCAGGTGATACTTAGGCTTTAAGTAAACAACAGACTCATCAACAAAAAAGTGAGAAACTAAGAGAAATTGTCCTGTGTTTGTGACTAATTTCTACATTAAGGGTCAAAATTGCGGAATGACAGCAGCTGAATGAGCTGGATATCAGATACTGCAGTAAAAATACAAGAGATCTTATGATCCTTAGGATCGAATCTGAACCTGAGTAAGGAAAGAGTTGCACAAAATGCGAAAGCGCACTTCATTTTCGGTTTAAATTGAACAAACAAAGTTTCACTGAAAGAACTTGTGTTCTGGAGTGACTGGAAGGGTATTTGTCCAGTAGATTGGAAATCTAAACGGGAGCATTTCAAAAAAAAAAAAGCTGAATAAATTGATCAGCGCCCGCCCCAGAATGGTGCTTCCAGTCGCGTTCTTAGGTCGTGATTATCTCTAAGGTTCAGCTCCTCTCTTAGCCTATGGGACCCTGTGCTCGTGGAGTGGCACTACTAGATCTACCTTTCTTACAATATCAGAACTCTGCGGCTCCAGGATTGCCACCAGGTTTTTACTGTTCGGCCAATGGCTTCAATTTTTCGGGGGAAATCTTTTAACGCCACTACAACATCTGAGGCTGCAGTCCTTATCAAGCGCACAGGCAGATTTTTTTCTCCTTTTAGCATGTTTCTTCCCATGAAACGTGCTCTTACTTTCTTAAGGAACTAAGATGAAAACTATTTCGTTCCTCTTTAATGAGTTAAATGCGCTGTTGACTTTTTATGGTATTGTGTTCATAACTTATCCACAATTTCCTGTTTTCCTTTCATCTGACTTACTCTGATTTGTTTTTGACTCCAGGTCTTTCCACGGTAGTTGATGGCACATCCTTGTGGTGTATCAAATAAATAAATAAATAAATCTGTGTTTTAGGTTGCAAAAGAAGTACAGCAGCTAAGCGGCATACGGAAAAGGACCTGCAGATCCCAAACTCGCTTAGCTGCTGTGTTAGCGACGGAGGACAACCAGTGCCTCTAAATTGGGACATTGTACTGCCGCTAATGCCGTGTGAGTGATCTCATTGTCAGTAAAGAACCCAGCTTACATTCCAAGGTTGCCGGGAGAGAGAGTGAGACAGTCCAATGAAACCCTAAGTTGCACGCCGATCGAGGAATGTTTTGATAGCTTGATGCAGTCAGGGCAAATCGATGATCGCGCAACCATCCAAATGTACGAGGGAGGAAGCTGGAGCAAGAACGGAACAACCGCGCAGACGGCAGTCCCCAGATCTGCATCACCAGCCGACAGCTCGAAGCCCAGACAGTTGAGCCCATCGTCGGAACCTCACTAGTGCATCTACTCCCTGTGATCTCCTACTGCTACACCGTTTTTATTACCTCTGTCCAAAACTGTAACAAACGATGACAAGTTAATTACTTATTTGTCACTTGTTGAAGACCATATTCTTGCTTCTTAGTTATGGGAGAGTAGGTCCTCTAGCCTCGTTCTGAATTCTCGCCAGTCGTCTGCTACATATTGCCATGCTTTTCCCAGTGTTTCTTCAGTTTGTTTTCTCCAACGATCCGGTGGCCTGCCTTTACGTCTGGAATAGTTCCATGGGCAACAAATTGTTACCTCTACACTTTGACTTTACGTCGCAAACAGTTTTTTTTTCAAAAGGACGAAAACAAGGAAAAACGAGACGTGAAATCGACTATGGTCCCTGCTCAGACATACGTATAGCAGAACACGATTATAAGTAGTGGTGAACTTAGCTTGGCCGTGAACCTGATGCAGCTGTCCAGCTCAGGAAACACGGGGAAGTGAGACCAGCACAGCAGTACAACAAAATCAGATCAGATGTACTGTAGTACCAGTGCAACAGTACTAGTAAGTCCCTGCAAAAGTAATAGTTCAGCATGTTAAACACGTTTAGGCTCGCGCACTTGTCGACCCCGCCCAAACAACAACGTAGCGCTGGCCTTTGTTAACGGCATACTGTAGAGCGCCGTGTCTTCACTGCCTGCTAAGCAACGCCTTATACGGGTTAATGAGGTTCATTGTTGTTCCATAGCTTTTCCACGGCTTGTGTTGTTTACACTTCCGCTTTGCAATTTGTCGCTCACTACCTATCCTCACTTCCTAATAACTTGTCTGAATATTACGGGATTCAGGGCGAGAGTTTTAAATCCTCTAGTTCATTTTTGTCCTTGTATGGATAGGAACAAGAGGAAGCCATGGTGTTTTTTCAATGATTTTTTTGGTTATTCATTGGGTATTCTTCTTCACTATGTAAAGGAAGAAAGCATGGACCAGGGCCAACTCTTGGACGCTTCAAAAAATCCCATAATTTTTTTTTCATTTTTCTTGTTGACATTCACGAATATTCAGGAGTATTAGGGGGAAAGCGCTACAATTTTCTATGCCGTTAAATAAAATTCTGAAAATTCAGATTTACTTAGGAGTTTTACTGCTGTTTTTTTTTCAAAATAATTGTAAGCATCTCTTGGAAGGGATACGGTTGTAAAACTCTATTAGAAAGGATAATATATGATAACAATTATACATTTAATCCGATAATTGATCCGAGAAATCCATAAAATTCTTCGATTCTAAACCCTCTGCGCTTCCCATAACCACCAGCTCGCTGACAGGCCGTGACGAAAAACCTGCTGCTGAACATGACCCGCCTTAGTTTCATGCGCGCGGTGTCGTGTTTGGTGGTGTTACCGTAGCACAGACCTTCAGGTGGTTCCTAACCCACAATTTTTTCTTTTTGTTTTCCCCTGGCTATCTTTTGCCAGAAAAGTTGGAAGAAATTATGACATCACATGTTCTGGTCAATAAAGGCACAGCCTCCACAGCTTTTTTTTTTCATATTCCACTGATCCCTATAGCACAAATGTGTGATTTTAACTGTTTTGCCTCTGTTATTAACTCCTTTGCCTTCGTTTCTGACTGTTAAAGTATAAATATATGTACCTTCTTCCTCTATTTTCCATCTAAAACCTGCTGTTTACTGACAAAGACCCCATTTTTTTTTGCAGGATGAATCCTCACGTGTTCATGCTTGCCACCGCCGGACGTGTTGTCGACGCTCTCCGGTTGCTGCAGGTATTTTTTACCCGCTGTTTACGGAGTCACATGACACCCACATCGTGGTCTTTGGAACTGTTTTCGCTCCCAACTTCACGTTGCAATAGATCATTTCAGTGCAGAAGAGCGTATTGTTTGCTGTCTGTGGTGAACTACACTAATGGCCTGATTATCGTATCCTGGTTATTTGGCGCCTATGGAGATGTGATTGATCTTTTATACTGTGTCGCTTCGTGTCTCTTTGGAATCGCCATCACTGCCCTATATCTGAATAGGCCATTGCTTATGGTTCCTGATGTGGTCTACAAGGTAAATAAATACTCTGAATGCGGGAATAATAGCAGCAGCGAATGCTAGCGGGTACAAGCGACAGTGCGCGACTGCAAACGACTGGTTCAAACCCTGTTTTATGGATAAATGGTTTCTAACAAAGTCCCACATATCGAAGGAAAATCTTACTGGAAAATAAACAAACACCTCATCCACATATGGGACGAAAATTATCAACAGCTATGTGCGAGTACAAGCGACAATATGACGACTAAATAAGGAAAAATTGACCCCTATTCAATGGTTGAAGGGCCTTCATAAAAGTGCTAAACATTTTTGCGAACTATAGCTTGGAATGCTGTCGGAAGAAGAACCATGATTTGGTGGATGCGAGCACTACAAGCGAGCCGAGCGATATGAGCGAGCGAGCACTAGCGACTGAACTAAGTTGTTAGCGCTGTGAAGAAAAGCAGTTGTTCCGTTTTGGCTACACTACATGCGTACTTTGGCAGTGTAAATTTGGGTATCTTCTTAGTTTTCCCTTCAGTGGTCGAAAAAAATAGCTGTGGCGAGCGAGTACAAGCGACAAGAGCTAGAGGAACCACACAGAAAGGGCATTATGTAACGTAGTAGAAAGTTTATAGAGCTAATTTGATAAAATATACAGCCGAGTACGTGCTGTTAACAAAAATGAGAAAAAAACATTCTATAGTGGCTGGTCCTATAAGCAACTTAAGCGACTAAGGCGAGCGAGTATAAGCGACTCTGGTGGCAAAACTGGGAATGGTTGGCGGCAATAGGCAGGTGTTAAAATTGCTTGTACCTGGGCTGGTTCAGCTTGAATGTGATGCCTTAAAGCACTTTGAGGGCATTTAAAGAATAAGTAAACAAACAAATAAATAACTGAATAAATCGACAAAAAGGATAATCTTATCTGTTCTTTTCTTAGGTCACAGTTTCGTTCTGCGCGCTGTTCTTCTCCATACAAGAGGCAGATACTGGTGTGCAGGGAGCCGTATGCAGACTTTTACTCGTTATTGCCGCTGTTGCGCTGCAATTTACAGAGGTGAGCGAGCCCTTTCTTTGCAACGAGTTTACAGTTTACGATCTTCTCGCCACTGGTTACAAAAGCGTCTGACCAATTTTTACTGGCAGGAAATCCTGGGTGAAGAAATTCTATTTCTATTAAAACAGGAGTTTTGGTGTTAAGACGAGAAAAGCGAGCAAAATCGATGGTTTATGAAACGAAAAAATAATAAGCCATCAAGTTAATTCCGCTCTTCAGCAGCTATTCGTTAATCGTTAAAATATTCACGATTTATGTTGAAACATGTTTTTTTTCGCAAAACTTTGCTGAAGGCATTAATAGGTTCTGTAGAATTAAAAATTTCAAATGAAGAAAAAATCTCTGACTCAAAATTCCATTCTCCTTGAATTTTATTGCTTATTTTCAGAATTATGTGCTATTCCTATCGCTGTCCGCTATTCACCTTGAAGTGCAACAGCTGGTGCAGCGACGGCCACCGCCTACCTATGACCAATTGTCTGCTCTGGAACTATGCCATGGAGCTGGTTAGTGAGATTTCCAACCCATAAAATTTCCACTGTACCATAGCGAATCCTCATTTCAGGACCATGCACCACAGCCAAAATTATCGTGTTCGAACAGGCGCACGAGGTAACTCGTCCGGAAACACCGCCGCCATGCTACGAGCTTGCCGTTGAGTCGCTCAAGTCGTCACGTCAACAGCTGTAGCTTCAACTGGTAGTGTAAACGTCGGGTAGGGGTGCACTGGTCATCCACGGTTTTGTGCGGAGGTCCTGTCACGAAAAGCCGCATAGCTGTTGTAAACATCACAACTTTCTGGGTACTACCGCATCATTCTCCAACGTTCCCTGCATTTTGACCTGACTAAACCTCCTCAGTGAATAAGATGGTTATCGATCGTGTACGCTTTTTGTACCCATCCCATCCTTAATTTGTAGCTTGGGTCTCATGATTTTGCTCCACATTTCGCGCGATTTCCCTACAAGGACTCCAGGATTCGAAAACGAAATAGTGGATTTCTTGGAATATTCGCCGAACGAAAGAAAATCTCTAAAAGATGAATGTTTGGATATGCAAGATGTCGATTTTTAACGGATTTTCGAGTAATTCGAACACATGCGCACGAAATATGAATTTAAATGGACAAGTCAAAGCTTCATGTAATTCCCAAGCGCTTTCGATAGGCTTACACATCATACAGCGATCGATAATCGATCTATCAATCTCGTTCAAGTAGTCACTTATTGTTCCGCGTTGTTTTGTTCCGGGTTCAACAAACAGGTCTCATGCTGCGTTTCGTGTCTTGATCAGTCGTGAACTTTTACGTCACCGTGACCATGAACGTTCTCTCTCATATCGTTGATCTCATTGTTTGTTGTGCATCTGTTTGTGTAAAAAACCGTTTTGTGTGATTACGCCGTATAATTGTGATAATCACGTGCAGAACGGATAAATCTTTTTGTTTTGTTGCACGACTTATCCAGATTGATTGCCCCAATTATTCATAAGTCAGGTAATCCGACAAAAGTAAGTCGAGATGAGGTTAAACTAGGTGAAGTTGGTAAATGGGTGTGGAACTTAACCCGAAACTGTCAAAACTAGGACTTCTAACGAAAAAAAAAACTGTGAACGTCAACCAACTCTCTTCAAGGCCTTAGATAGCGGTTGAGACAGTGTGATCCAGTACTGGGATTCATGGAACGACAATGAGGCAAACCAACGATGGTTAACGTGATTGGTCACCGTATACAATGCGTAGTGGTAATAGACGCAGGATTCAAAAGTTGGTTTGTTAGCCTGGTTTCGCTTGGTTATGCGTTCATGAATCCTAGCCCAGGAAGTTTTGCTACCAGTCTCTTCGCTTGAAAAGGCACAGGAGAAGCCTCGATTCGTCCTGGATCAGTTGTCAAAAGGATCACATCATGGAGAAGCGCAAAGATTTTTCAGTACCAAAGGAACTCGCAGAATCATATTACACATCTACATTTACGTATTTGTATCATTTCGGAGGTGAAAAAGCCGCGCACCCCGCACTGGCGTCTTCTTGCCGAGAAAGGGTGGAAAATTTTCCACTATCGCTTCATGAATTAGATGAAAACCTTGCATCACTTCTATCTGGATTTTTGTATTCTATCCTATTTTTTCTAATGTTTGTTCTCAATAATCTAAATTTAGATACAAGTTTCAACAGCTTTGTCGAAGCTCACACTCCTTTTTGTCGATCGCTCTTTCTGTCGTGGAAAATTTGCGCTCCACTGCATAGATGGGAAATTGGGAGGTTGGAATTGATCCAAGATAATGAAACTGTATCATAGCTGAAGGTTCAGGATTTTGTAGCAATGATCCGGGTAATAAAATCTGCCTGATGCGCTCCTAAACTGTGCCTCATTTAAAGGTTGGGCTGAAAATATGGTGAGGAAGAAAAGTGCGGGCAGAAAAGTTTTGATGTAATTCAGAACATCTCCATATGATTTATGATTATTGATTTTGAAGGAACAATCTATCTCTATGTATCTATAGATAGCCCTCCATCTGCTTGGGATGAGGCCATGAGACATTCAATGAAATCGCAGGTTGTGCGCGCAGGTGGTTATGGTAAAATTGATCCCCTATTCTTTGGAGCGTTTTTTTTTTTGAATCTAAATACCTATTCTTACTAAGGCTAAGTCTCTGGCACGGCAAAAAAGCTACTAACCTAACCTCTGGATATTGAATGGCATTCCGAAAAAAAAAAAAAAACTAGTAGGTCCTAAAATTTGTTGTTTTCGCAGTCCTAAACCAGAAGTGAC
>KN727692.1:0-15203 GCA_000816745.1 Ancylostoma duodenale | reverse complement strand
GTAGACTTTCCTACACGTGGGACGAGTTTCCTCCTTTGCTCCTCTGCACGTATTTGATTTCTGGATTTTTTTTTCCGGCAACAGGCACTCACCGTGTGGTGCATTTTTCTGTGAAGTGTTTGTTAGCTGTAATGTTATGTAGCTTCTGTCCAAACAGTATTAACGGACTTCTCCCTTGCTTACAATGAAGCAACTACGATTTCTGACACATCTGACAAAGTAGTAATCGCAGGTTATGTGGGTAATTCTGTGCGGGACCTTGAAAAAAGTAAGAAGTGCGGTTGACGTCTTATCTCGTCCATAAAATGTGGTTTATGTTTGCCTCAATGATCTGCATTGCGGTTACTGGAGGCGGACTCGTTTCTTTAGAAGCCCATTTTGAAGATAAATAAATTTCCACAGAAATGACACTAGTGACCACTTCGAAAATTACAATTCGGACGAGTTTTGATGAAACCGGAAGTTTATATATTCAAGGTGTATCCTAGCTTGGTTACCACTGCGATAACAAAGGTACAAGGTCCACGAATCAGTTTTTAATGGGACATCTGACTATGTCCTTCATCGGGAAGCTACAAGTACAACTACTCTAGTAGAGTAATAAAAAAACTGCAAAAGGAGCACACCACCACGCCTACTTTGCGCCATCCATCCAACGAAGCGCCAGCTTACACCCTGCGAAGACGAGGATAGCGATGCAGAAATTGTTAAATATGAGCCTGCTGAAGTTATCATACTTCGGTTAGTGTCAGTGTTATTCATTGCCTCCAGAGATTCAATGATATCTTTGCATTGAAATGAATGTTATTTAATACATCAAAGGAAAAAAAAACGTTCTCCCATCTCGTGCAAATGAAGACGATCACATGGCAGGGTGTAAGCTGGCGCATCGTTGTACATTACATATCAGAAGACACAGGACTACGCAAACCTCTGTTCGCTATCTGGCAACGATGTTGCGTAGTTTTTTTTTTTGGAACATGTAGCATGCCAGCAACCTGTATGTAGCATCCTCATCGCTGAAGGGAAAAAGTGTAAGCTGACGCATCGTTGAACTTTGCACCATGCTAGCAAGCCCTATGTAACGTACTCATTTCTAAGGGTTTCTTGCGCGAACATTCAATTATTCCCGCACAAAATTGCATTTTGCTCCGCCCTCGATTTTTTTTTTGAGTAGAACGATGGTTGAATTTCAGATGAACCCTAGTGGAAGATTGCGTGGCAGCACAATGGTTTGCGTTTTTTTCGGTTCTCACACTGCGATGACCCCGTTACAAGAAAAGAAAAAGGAAGTGAGGAAAGCGATCCTTGCTCGGAAGTCCAAGGAAATATGAAAGACCACTTGTTTTTAAACGACATTCTCAGAAAATTCCAGTAACGAACTATAACCCTCCAAGTATTCCGATTCTGCAGGGGTAACCAAGCTAAGATACACCTTCGATCCACTTTGTATGAGAATAAATCTTCTGAGAACAATGTTCTATGGAAGACAACGAAGCCGTTATCGTTGTTTTCCATCCAGATGGTCGAGCATATGCGATTTCATTTTTCTCGCATTCTTTGCATAGTGTGAACGATGCCTATGCCTAAGTGACGAATTAGAAGTTGCGCTTCTTCTCTTCACAGTACTAAATGAAACACGGATCTTTCACAAAGAAAAGTGTAACAGTTTCTTTGAGCACTGCAATCCGCAGTGCAGGTGCTAGAGATAATGAATTGGAGAGATGCAGACATCAAGAAAGTTTGCGAGCTCCTGAGAGAGAAAAAGGCGTGGAAAGAAATCGCCAACTGCTCCTGTCTGGAGTTTGTGAATGCATGATCTAAACGTTGTATAGGGAGCGTCGATGGAGCTGATGAGTTTGCGGACTTTAGCGGCGACGGCAGCGCGACCGCACCGCGTGCTGGGGTCCCTACTTGTAGCAGCTAATCGTAGCGATTATTGAGGTTTTTGTCTCATCTGGTGGTTTTACAACGAAAAAAGCACTAGATATACAAGGACTAGTCATCAAGACTAGCGATTCCAACGCGCGGCGCGGTCGCGTTGCGGTGCACGCTCAAGTCCGCAAATCTATCAGCTGGATCGACGTTCACTGTATCTTTGACGATGTATTATGTGATGTATGCTCGGTTCTTCAGTTTTAAAACTGTTCCCAAGCTTGAATACATTCTGCATAAAAAGCATGAAGAATACCTAGATGTTCTGGCTCCTACCTAATCAAGCTGCATGATTTATTCAGCACGTTTCATGTTATCCATCATTGCTATCTCGGGTAAATCCTAATGAAATAGAGTGTCTGTGTGAGCATTGTGCATTAAAACGGGGCGGGGCCTTGCAAAAACCTCTTCCCGCACTTTATTTTGAAACTGTTCGCAGTTTGCATTTGAAAAGTGCAAATTTACGCGAAGGAAGGGGGGGGGGGGGGGGACGAGCTGAAACTAAAGAGCGGTAGCAGGTGGTTGAAGGCACCAATCGTGCAACAGTCGCACCGCCCCTTCTTCCCTGACGAGCTCAACACATCCAACTAGACGTTGAAATTTTGATGCATTTAGCTACAGAACCGATTTGCAAGAATGCAACGAGGAGCTCAATGCATGTTAAACCTAGAGACAGCAATTCCGAAAATTTCCACTTTCTAGGTGAAGTGGGTTACGTGTAAGGGGTGTTAGGATATCACAGATATGTAATATATACACAAGAAGTCATCACCTGTTTGCACAATATTGAAGCCCCAAATGTTGCCTGGGAAGGACTAAGAGTGAGTACATAGTGAGCGTCGATGGAACTGCGCTTTCCGCGGACTCGGGAAGCACGCTGCGCGACGGCGCCGCTCACCGTAACGCCGTCGCCATGATGACAATCCACCTGGTTTTCTTGATTATTACTTAGTTTTCTTGACAGCTGACATCAAATCGGATGAGAAACTGTCAAGAAGACCTCGATTTGGCGGCGATTCCAGCGCGAGCGGCGCGGTCGCGTCGCGTGCTCCCCGGGTCCGCGGAAAACGCGCCTCTGTAGACGCCCACTGTAAATTGAGGCAACCTCATTGATGTTGACGAAAATTTGTCCACCCTCCACCTTTGGTCACACTTCTGACTGCAGTATTTTTTTTAGTTGTGCGATGACCTCTTGTGCTTTTTCAGCAGTTATGATGTTCTGATGACGCCGCACACGTAACAGAATTCATCTCAACAGTGAAAAATTTCGTAACTGCTGTCTTTAAGCCCACTGCATGCGGGTCACGCACAGAATTCCCGTGAGATTACTGTGGATGAGAGAAGATCGTAGTTGTTTTAACTTCTAATGCTCTTTCCGTGGTGTGTAACTCGCCGTATCGCAATACCTCGTGAATAATACTAATTCCTGCCATAGATCGAAAGATGGATGGCTACCCTAGGGCCGTGATGATGACCGATTATGATCGCCGCAAGCAGATCAGCGTTCGCGGCATAGCACAGGTGGAGAACGTGAGCAACATCAAGAAGGCGTTCAACAGACATCTTCATTTCTCTATCATCAAGGTGAGAATGGTGACGTTTTTGGTGCATAGACGATGAATTAGGAACTGAATCGCGCTGCACTTTTTGTTTCCCACAAAAAACTTTAACTGGGACACGAGAATTAGGAATAATCTATTGTGCCCTCACACTCCAGCACTAATTAGGCTATCGGAAACTGTATTTGGAAAAAAATCGAGAAAAAAAAAACTTTGCAATGCAGTTACATCCTCTGTCAAGTTAATTGACCGATTGTGCTCGCGGCTCCATAGCGTTGTGGACCGAGAAGCGCGGCGGGACCTAAAAGAAGGGATGCAGTGAGAAGCTGTGTTTATAGTTCGTCACGACGCCGGCGCGCGCTAGGAAACTATTCACATGTGGTTGGTCCCGCGTGGACGCAAGCACGAGCAGTGGTCGCGTTATCGTAGTTGACACATATCCAGCTTGTACGAATAGGGAGCTGGAGTACTAGTCGAGAATGAAAGCGTTGATGTCAGTGAAGTTTGTGGAAGCGAAGACAGTCAGAATGCAGCGTTGCGTATCGTGTAGCGCGTGCCGTGCGCCTCGACTACTGAAATCTACTGTATGTTATGAAAACCGTAGTGATTCAACGTACTGGATGTAATTGCAGAACGAGTGCTTTATTCAACGCGTGGTAGCAAAAACTTATTGTGAGTTCATTTGAATGTGTTACTCCGCATTTTGCCTCGAAATCTTAACTACAAATTCTCTTAATCTTGAGGTATGGTATGTTTCACCGGGGAACATAGTTGTGGAGATATTAGAGAAAGAGAGAATGCGGGAAATAGTGCCGTTCTGGGAGTGACATGCGAGAAATGCAGATCATTGGCTTAAATACTCAACCATTGTCGTTTTTGAAATGGAATATATCTCACGGGAAAGTTTCGATTCAATCAATTAGATTCATGGAGGTGACATTGAGGGTGTAAAGTGGTTGCAGTTTTGGTAAGCCTATCTGTGGGGTAAATCGTTGCCCGCAGATGTTCAGCTGGAGATTCTTCTTTTATTTTTCGAGTTTTCCAAGCAAAACCACTGGAAATTCTCTTTCCATTTTTTTCTTCACAAAAGCATGCCTGTTGCAAATTATGTTTAGAAGTAACTTTTCAAATATGAATTACTTTTACCGTAATTTTTTCAAATACGAGTAACTTCTAATGCTTGCGAAGTCTATTGATTTGCAGACACTGACGAAAATTTGAAGAAGGAACATACAGAACAAACAGCTAACAAGGAAGTTTGGAAGTGATCGTTTCAATGAACTGAGAAGGTCACACTCTCCAAAGTGTGCGCTTATACAGCTGCGAATCAAGAAAAAAGTGACGTATTGGTCATGCTTTCATAGTAATTCACGTGCACTCACACTCACCTTATCGTGCAGACGTCTACAGCAAAAAAGTAGAGAGATAATTTCTTTCGAGGTAATTTATCTGGGTTAAGAACTTCTTAAGAGATCAGAAAGAAATGTGAAGCCTCTTGTGGAAATTGTGAGTGCAGTGATACAGAACTTATGTTCGAAGCCTTCTATGCAAATTTTGAAGTGTTTTTTTTTCGGTTGATGAATAGTGCCTCACTTATTTTTTAGAATTTAATTCTTTTTATTATTTTTATTTCTCGGCGCTATTCAAGAGCAATAAACAGTTTTAAGAAAGGATTCTATAGGGAAGGGAGCTAATAATCAACCTACATATTTCCTTATGCATCTTTTAGCTTGTTGATGCAACACTCGCTGCGCAGTCGGGCGTAAGTGCCCGATGGTGATTGAATTTCCGATGCGACTTGGCTGCCTTGAATATCGTTAGGACGCCGGGCGTAAAAATGTAGAGATTAGTCGCGGTACGAGTGATGTTCTAAATTCATTCTGTATCAGTTTTTCTTTCACATAAGAGAGTTCCGTGGTCCGGCCCCGCTCACACGCGTTGCACTATCTGCATCTTTCCATTCTGATTGTCTGCGTATCCGCTTAAATAAGTCCATTCTCGTCGATCCTGCGATGTGGCACGTGCGAACGGGCCCGGATCATTGGAATCCCCTACATGAAGCAGTAGAAAATGGCACCTGTGTAACTTATATATAGTCCAGTCGGGAAAGCACTACTTGTGGCACATTGGCACCATCCGACAATTGACTCGACAAGGTCTATAATTCGGTCATCGATCAATAAACCATAATAAATTATATCTATCTGATTCCGTCGTGCCCACTTGTTGCTGCATCTCACAAACTTGTAAAATACATCAGTAGAAATTCTCGTCGAATTCTTCAAATATTGTCGCAGATGTAAAGGTGTGAATTTTTACAGAAGTTACGAGGAGAAAATTTTACCATTTTGAATAGTTCATCAGTCATATTTTAAGGATCGTAATGTTGCAACACCTCGGGACTACTACATGGCCCTCGCCAATACCGTTAGAGATCATCTTGTTAGCAGATGGATCCGTACGCAGCAGTACTACTATGAAAAGGACCCCAAGGTAAGAAGTTAAGCATCTTTAATGACTTAGTCATGAAAGAGCGTTTCGAGGAGAATTTGTACAAGATACGTTCGAGCGTCTGACGATCAGAGTTAGCCCTGGAGTATATTTCTCTGAGAAGTATGCACCATGTGAAAACTACCCCATAAACATCTAAAGGATTGCATAGCGAATAATTCAAGTTGAAATCTGAGAAATCAACTGAACTACGCTTCGGATAACGGCTTAGAAATTCGGAATTCCACCATTCTCCAGCACTAGAGCACAATTCAATAGTTTCATTATGTTTAGAGAGTTTACTACCTCTCTCTTGAGTTCTACATGGGTCGTACGCTGTCAAACACCATGATGAACCTTGGACTTCAGGCCACTGTTGATGAAGCACTCTACCAGGTATCTTCTGTTTACAATCGATAACGTTATCGCTTCTATTTGCTATTCCGGGTGGCTGGCTTTTGGGCAGGGCCAAATATGGCGCTACTGATTATTTTTTAATGGAAAAGGCAGTATATGATAGTTTGCTGGTCAGTGGGTGAATATTGGCCTTTTGAGAAAGGCCGAAGAGTCGGGCTTTTTGCAGTAGATGTACTCCTAATTAGTGCCTTTTCTTTAAATATGTGAACCACCAAAGCTTTAGGGAAGGGCTCCTCTTCGAATGCCAGATTAGTCTGCGGTTGCTGACTTATAAATTAGTATATACTTTTTTCGGATAAGGGAACAATTAGAGCTTCATTTCCTGAGGTTTTTTTTTTCATTTTTATCCATGGTGATCGAGCTTGTATTGGGTTAGCAACTAAGTTCTTGGGCTTATATGCAATATATGAAAATTATTTTCAAAATATCACGAAGATAGGTGGCCATCTAATCTAAATGCAGTGCCTTTGTGGAAACTTCTGTGTACGCAGTGGTCACGTTTCTGGCTAATCCAGTTCGTAGGAATGCATGAGACGTGTTTCGAGACCGAGTCCTGAGAGGAATCCAATAATAGAGAGTGAGGTGGTGACAAAATAAAATAGAGAAGAAGAAAAATTAGTTGCTAAAGGTGCCTTGTTTCTATCGAACGCAGCTCTGTGTTACATTCTATAAACACCGCAAGAGAATAGTAATCTACTCAACTGTGACTAGATAAAAAGTAAAATAAATCACGGTTCCCCTGCAGTAATGTCCAACCCATCTGCACATGTAATAAGTTCCATTGCAGCTCGGCTTGGAGATCGAAGAGCTGCAGGAGATCGAGGAGGACGCCGGTCTTGGAAATGGTGGCCTTGGACGTCTTGCTGCCTGCTTCCTTGACTCTATGGCTACATTGGGTATACCAGCATACGGATATGGTCTTCGATACGAGTATGGAATCTTCAAGCAGCTGATCAAAGACGGCTGGCAGGTATGTTCCGGGTGCAGCTTTAGATAAGGACAGCTTAGTACCTAATCCTCTTAAATGTGGGCAGTATTTGTTGAGTGTTTTGTTGCATCTGCTTCCTCTGAAGTAGTTAAAAATTCTTGTTGAAATTCGTTCGGAGTTGCTTTTTTTTCTGAGATGTGGAATCTAAGTTAGGAGATTCAAGAGGATGCGTAAGGGCCCATTCCTGTTTCGATGGTACCGAAAGCTGTCTGGTTTATGATAATTACATTTGTTTCGTCTCGTTTTGACCACAGCTGTTATGTCGGCTGGTTAAATGATGTTCTGTATGACCTCTTCTAGCTCACTTACTCATGTTTTCTTCAACAACCAAATTGTTATCCCAGCTGCAAACGATGCACCTATGTACATGTACTTGTGTTAGCTTGGCCAAAAGCAAGGGAAACAGATTGACACAGCACATAAAACAGATTGAAACTATTCTTAGTGCTTTTTGATGAGGTCCGCCATTTTTTACTGGTTTTACTAGATGAGCTGTTAAAAGGAATGTCTCCAAGAGTCTTTTTCCTTCATATTTCATATTTATAGATAGTAACTCTCCAACTCGTCTGTATGGAGAACACTTTAAACTCCAACTCGAAGAACACTTTAAACTTTAACTCAGTTACAGGATTATTTTAGGCTCGAGTGTTTTCACTTAAAAATTTCACATTTTGTACCATCAGTATTAACTTTCCTTCCAAGAGGAATGATATGCTATTTTTTAGGTAGAAGAGCCTGATGACTGGCTACGTTTCGGAAACCCTTGGGAGAAGGCTAGACCGGAATACATGCTGCCAGTGAACTTCCACGGAAGAGTTGTTAAGGACGCGAAAGGAAGGGTGAGGAAAAAGCCAGTAATCACGATTCGTAGTACGTTTTGAGCCGTGGGTGAGCATGTTCCATGGCTTGCACTTTGAAGGACGATATGCTTTCTTGTGGCAGTTTGATATTTCTTACCAGTAAGCTGGAAGTTGTGCTTGTATGCCCTACTTCCACTGATTACTGTTTTTTTTAAAGGACGTATATACTGTTACCACACGACTGCTCCATTTTTAGGCCTGATAATATCCTAATATCCTAACTTCTCATAATTATTCATTATTTATTTACAGTCGCAATGGGTGGACACGCAGGTGGTCTTTGCGATGCCGTACGACACTCCAGTCCCTGGATACCGTAACAACGTTGTAAACACTCTGCGTCTTTGGAGCGCCAAGGTAATTCTTCTCATCCAAAGTGACTTGGACCTTATTTTTCGAAACTGATAGAAAGAATACACCACGTTCCTTTTTTGAAAGATTTCATGTCTTTGTCCATCCGGTGTGCCCTCATTTCAGGCTGAAAATCACTTCCACCTCAAATTCTTCAACGATGGTGACTACGTGCAAGCCGTTATGGACCGTAACATTTCGGAAAACATCACCAGGGTGTTGTATCCTAATGATAATGTATGTTTTTTTTTTCATCTGTTAGAATAGGCGACGTATTTTTGTGTTCTTCCAGGTGTTCATTGGAAAAGAACTTCGCCTAAAACAACAGTACTTCCTGGTAGCTGCCACTCTTCAAGATATTATTAGACGTTTCAAGTCAAGCAAATACGGTTGCCGTGATGCTATTCGTGTCAATTTTGATACCTTCCCAGATAAGGTGTTCTCTTTTTCTATCTTGTTTGCTTGCTTCGTTTGCTTGCTTCTTTTTTTACTGCAGGTATCAGTTTTGGTTGTAGGTCGCCATTCAACTGAACGACACCCACCCGTCCATCGGAATTCCAGAGCTGATTCGTTTGCTTGTTGACGTTGAAGGTGGGTAGCACTTACACTAGGTATTTAATATTTTTTGCCAAATAGGGCATGTAACTGCTGCACATCAGCAGCAGTGGAGACGAAATAATGTTTTTGTGATCATCGCTATGTATGCATTGTGAAATCTCCTATGTTCGCAGGACTAAGCTGGGCCCAAGCTTGGGATATCTGCGTGAAGACCTTCGCCTACACTAACCACACTCTTCTACCTGAAGCCTTGGAAAGATGGCCAGTATCTATGCTACAATCTATGCTACCTCGTCACCTTGAAATTATTTACGAAATTAACCAGAAATTCATTGAAGTGAGACTTATTGCATTCCTTTTGTAAACCTTGATTTTCATTAATTTCTTTTCATGTCTAGGCTGTTTCCGCTCGTTACCCAGGGGACTTTAATAGGATGCGCCGTATGTCCATTGTCGAGGAGGCTGACCAGTTTGGAGAGGTGATTAGACTGCCTTTCTAGTAAACCTACTTAGATCTATTTCTTTAAATGTCCAGTAACTACTTCCAGAAGCGTATCAACATGGCTCACCTGTGCATCGTTGCATCACACGCAATCAATGGTGTAGCTGCCTTGCACTCGGAGCTTCTGAAGAGTAATACGTAAGTTTTCTCCGTTCTTTCTCCCAGGACGTTACCTATCACCTCAGCGTTGTCACCCCATGTACACCTATGTAAATATTCGTTGGGATTTCTGTTACTCCAGTGTTTGAATTTCGTATTTGTTCCTTGCATCGTGAGAACACGCAAACACATGATTTTTACTTCATGAGTGAAAAAATCAATAATTTGTTTAATACACTGTCTTCGTATGAAGCGTAACCCTTCTACCAATCTGTTTCAGGTTCAAAGACTTCTATGAGATGTACCCAGACAAGTTCCAGAACAAAACTAATGGTATTACACCTCGCCGCTGGCTTCTTTTGTCCAACCCTTCGCTTGCTGATCTGATCGCCGAGGTGGGATAATGTACAGATTTGGCGTGCTACTCCAACAATAGCAATACAGAATAAAAGCACTTTTAGAAAATCGGAGAGAGCTGGATTACGAATCTGGATGAGCTCCAGAAGCTGAAGGAATTTGCGAACAATCCTGGTTTCCTGGATCAGCTTCGCCGTGTAAAACAAGAGAACAAGATGCGCGTTGCTCAGTACATAAATGAAGACTACAATGTTGACATCAATCCAGCCAGTATCTTCGACATCCATGTACGGACTTCTTAATGTTTCGAGTCTTCTAACATGCTTATGATTGCCTGACCCTGCAGGTGAAGCGAATCCACGAGTACAAACGTCAGCTGTTGAACATTCTCCATGTCATCGCTCTTTACAATAGAATCAAAGCGAATCCAAACGTCGACATGGTCCCAAGGACGTTCCTTTACGGTGGAAAGGTCGGAGATATAAACGCATTGCAGCCACGGGTGCCACGAAAAACTCGTAATTCCAGGCAGCTCCTGGATATCACATGGCTAAGCAAATCATTCGACTCATCACTAGTGTAGGAGAAGTTGTGAATAACGATCCCATTGTTGGAGATAAGATTAAGGTGTGTTTGTGCTCGTTGTTTTTATACAGCATTTTTCAATTCTACAACGAAAAAAATGGTTCGGGATTGCTCAAAAAGTTCTGGATATCAGAATAGCCACAGTCGGGCTTCCAGGTATTGGCTTCATTTTTCCCTTTTCGGTATTGTGAATGGCCACAATGTTAGCCTCGAGAACTGCGCAGCAGTTTTTTGTTGCAAACTTTCCACTATATTGTTTTTTATGGGAATTAAATAGGGAAAATCAGCTTCAAAAAAGAGGCAGACATATTATGTCCCTAAGCCCTACAAGAAATCCGCTACTGTCGCGTTCTAAGTGCCATTTGTGACCATAAAAGAAGTGATATCTATACTGCTCATTTCATTTTCCCATCATTGCTCAATTCACATCTTTTTTCTTCATGTTCATCCTTTTTAGGTCGTTTTCCTCGAGAACTACCGTGTGTCCATGGCAGAAAAGATCATTCCTGCCGCCGATCTTAGCGAACAGATCTCAACAGCTGGTACGGAAGCTTCTGGAACGGGAAATATGAAATTTATGGTGAGCCTAACCGATTGTCGAATGAGGGATCATTGAAGAAAGTCTAGTTATTCAGCTTAACGGCGCATTAACCATTGGAACACTGGACGGAGCCAACGTTGAAATGGCTGAAGAGATGGGAATGGAAAACATCTTCATCTTCGGAATGAACGTCCAAGAGGTTTGACTGCATCCTTCTTTTTCTTTTGTTTCACGTTGATGGTGTATTCTTCACAGATTGATTCATAAGCTATGTTTTACAGGTTGAAGATCTGCAGAAACGTGGATACAACGCCGAAACCTTTATTAATAATAGTCCAGCTCTCAAGCAGGTTGGCGTTTCTTTTCGATAATGTCGTCTGTTTCCGATATATTGAACGTAATTGTCTTCTGTCTTCTGTATTTATTTAAAAAATTGATTCAAGCGGCTATCCATAACTGTTTCATGTTGTCGTTGGAATTCTAGCAGTTATATTTGCAGATAGTTGAACAAATCGAGGCTGGCATGTTTACTCCAGAACAACCTGACCAGCTACGTGATCTCACCAATATGTTGCGACATCATGATAGATTCCTAGTTTGCGCCGACTTTGATGCCTATGTTGCTTGCCAGGATAAGGTTAGTTTTTTGGTTGGATCCATTTATGCTTTCGTTTGCCTCTCGAAAGGGGAGATAATGGTCATCAATGGGCAGTTTCGTCACTTTATGTAAAGAATACCGCCTTTGCAGGTAGCCCAGACGTACCGAGACCAGCAGAAGTGGTGCCGTATGGCATTGATGAACATCGCTTCCACTGGCAAGTTCAGCACCGATCGCACCATCATGGAGTATGCCCGAGAAATTTGGGGAATTGAACACGGGGAGACCGCCCTACCTGCACCGTACGAGCACGTGGATGGAGTGGAGAACCCGCAGTAACGTGGGGAACAGCGCCAGTACTATCCTTGTATAATTTGTACTAGCGTGAATTTATTGCGCATTTGTTGATACTATTAACCATTGACTGTACTAAGCAAGGATAGCGCCTGCTGATGTGCCATCCATTACTTGCGATCAACTGCGATCGCAAGAAAACCACCTATACATGCTCACCGTCGGTGATAGATCTACTAGAGACGTGTGTTTTCGTCAGAGTATTTTTGAATAGTTTTCGCATTTTATCATGGTTTTAGATTTTTATTATAATATTGCTAGATGTAGATAAATCAGTGTGATAGGAGAGGTCTTAGTTCTAATTGTTGCGGCGTTCATAGAGATAAGAGGTGGAAAAAAGACCAGGTGAAAGCAGTAAAAACAGGGAAATGGAGGGGAATAGTGTTAGTTCTCGGCACAGGTGAAAAAGAAAGGTTGTATGTGTAGATATTGGCTCTACTTCCTTGACTGCAGCTGCAGTGGCATGTGGGGATTGAGTGATGTGGGATTTAGTGTTGTTGGTCGCTTCTGGATAGAACAGCAGCGAGCTTACAGTGGGCGACTGTGTTGCCTATTAGATCCTGTTCATGGACATAGGGATTGTTCCAGAAAGTCAGAAGTCTGGAATGTCTGGAAGGGTATGTATGACAGACGCGAGACCAATAAGATTTTGCAAATTAATAGAAAAAAAGTGCTGGAGAGCGTTGAACACTGCAGAATACAGCAGCTTTAGGCAGGTCCTGGCACGAGGTCTTCCCCGGACCAATGTCAAAAAAGCCCCCATTGGAAAACCAACATTTTACGGAGTCCCTTCAAGGATGATTTGCTGCATGCATCTAGCCGGAACGCCCCACATGGACAACCATAGCACCCAACTGGTCTGCCGCCTCGTGCAGGTGGCGCGGCTCAGGCTTCGAATAGGTGGCGCGGCGCGGCAGACCAAGAGACCGGCGGTATTCTGTGATGACAGAGTGATTGACTAGCACTGCAGCTTGTGAAGTGTTACGACGACGTCGACACTCTCTAATGGGATTGTTGTCGTTATGGTCGTTAAGGCTGTTTCCGTCATTTTTTCACAAGTGAAAGGAAAAAATCGTTGTTTTTCCTGTCTCTCCGTTTTAAATTGCATGGATTAATCTCCAGTTGCTACACCACTTTTCGAGTGAACAAGAAAAATTAGCTCTTACCGTTGTTGTGGATCTATAACTCTACAATTACCGTCGATGGCTTCTTCCGCGGCCTTGAGAAAGACGCCGCGCAACCGCGTCGCGAGCACCGGAATCTGTCGTCTGCCGCCGGAGTGCTATTTCTAGGCGCTTTTCTACCCGATTTGATTATTTTCCCGTATCGGGTAGAGAAACTGCTAGAAATGGCAAAACCTTAGCAGACAACATGGATTCCGGTGCTCGCGGCGCGGTTGCGCGGCGTCCTTCTCAAGGCCGCGGAAAGGCCACCGCCATCGACACTCACTGTATGTAGTCCTCGCCTTTGGCTGCTTTGATGCCTCCTTTTCCGAATTTAATTATATTGTAGTGGTGAATGTGTATTTATGCTGAACAATTTATTGAATAGATCTTTTATTCCTAAACATTCTACTGACAATACCCGTCTTATTATCATGAAAAAATCACGTGTGTTTAAACAAGAAAAGAACTTCGCTCGCAGTAATCCATCACGTGATTAATTTGTTCGCACGTCACCTGGAAAATTATTTCACAAATTGTGGTCACAACTACATATTCTACAATGTTGTGCAAGCTCCCGAGGGCAACAAAAGGAAATTCTTACCTGTCTATAGTACATCTTGATTAGGGGGCAATTGTTGAGGGCAAAAGTCTTCGGATCTTTAATTCCGAAACTTCGAGTGGTCTTCTGGATATCTATACAGATCTTGTCCAATTGGTCGCGGCTAAGAGTACCGGTCTGAATAGAAATACTCGCGTTTGAAGAACTTCGGCAAGTGTTTACTTTTCCTGTCTCAGTAGTACTTTACTACTTTTACTGGATTTGTAACAGTGATGTATGGGTAACCTTCTCGGAGAGAACAACTCACATTTGTCGTGGGAACTTGCACTGATCCTCCAAAATTGGGCTGTGGTACGGGAGCCTATAAACATTTACATAAGAAAAAAAGCTCCAGATTTGTTCAAACATCAGTTTTGTAGACAATCCGCAACACAAGATGTGCCTGCTTCGGTGGCAAAACTTACTGATGCTGCGAATGCTTGCTGTTGAGACAAGTCCAAGGTTGAATAGGGTTTAGGAGTCTGAAACTTGTACGTTTGGAAGCATAGATGGTTAAACTGGCATGAAATCAGCAGATTTTCAGCACATATTGCCACTATGCTGAAAGAGCATAGTAGTTCTGGCATGATTTCCAGTGGGTGAATTAATTCTTAATTCGTTAAATAGATAAATATGTTGAATTTGAAGATTGACCACTACAACTCGCAGATGATCTGAACAGCTGCTGTCATCATACTGCAAATCGAAAAATGCTGCATTTGTGGTCCCACATAAAGTTTTTATTTATTTTCCGCTCTGACCTAGCTAGAAACAGGAAGGTATAAAAACCTTCAGGAACCCGGACCCGCCCTCCGCGCCGCATTGTCTGCGCCTTGACACTCTGATTGTCTGCGCATCCGCACACCACGCTGTCATCGTTTTCACTTCCACTGGTGTGTCGCAGTGAGAGGTGCAGACCAAGGACGAGCGGATTATCCGTATCTGGTTATCCGTTTCACCGTTATCCATAGGCTTTGGCCTACCAGTTATCCGGACTGTTATCCGTGTTTTTCTTATAGCACCGGTTGACTGTTTGGATAAGGCAGAAATCGGTTGCTTTAAACTAGAGTTTTTCCCAAAAGACAGCCGTTATCTATAAAACATATGTGGTACATATTCTAGCATCTTTTCAGCTAGGTTTCATTAGTGGTTTAGATTCTTTGTTCTTGAAGTGAGGTAGAGGAAGGAGATAGAAGAGGACCATTTGCTGTTGGACAGAAATGAATAAAAAATTGTTCAGCTCCT
>KN727691.1:2737-24720 GCA_000816745.1 Ancylostoma duodenale | reverse complement strand
TGGCAAAACAATTGAAGAAATAGTCTGAAGATTATGCCCAGGTTTCATGATAGGAGAACATGGAACATATAACTGGGGCGCGTTTTTTCCCCAAATCCGGAACTTTGCCAGGAAATTTCTCTCGTTTGAAGAGGTGTTCCGATGCGCTGTCAAATCTAAAAGATGCGCGTGGATGGTATCAACTCTCCCCCCCCCCCCCTCCCAAAGTGGCGTATTTCGTTTTTGAAGAAAACCGTCATTAATGGTCAAAAATGGTCAAAAACCACTTTTTGACCATTAATGACGGTTTTTTCAAAAACAAAGATGGTTTCTCAAAAACGAAGTGTGGCACTTTGGTGGAATACTTGTTGGTATAGTGCGCATCTACAATCAAAATTTCAACATGATACGTCTCCTACAGGTTGAGCAATACCTGATTATCACTGGAGCGCGCCAGAGTGCAGGGTAAGGATGGATGGTTGAAGGACAGTGATCTTCAGCCACGATTTTAATGATCCTCCAGACGTGCCTCTCTGAAATCTGCTTGCGTCTAACATCAGTATACAGTTAGCGGTTGGCTACGCCCCTGACATTGGTGCTAAGCCCCCTGAATCTGAAGGACGCTGCTAAGTCCTGGTGGTCAATGACCACCTAGTGCTGCACCCTGTTCATCACAGAAAGACGCATTTGAGATCTCGATACCAGACCTTCATACCAGCTTCAGGGTCCATTCTTGGAGCTGCAGCCTACGTAATTCGGCAACAACATGGGTCTGAATAATGCTTCTTGCAAAAAAAGCGCTCTCTTCGAGAAATAAAATTGATGTAAAGCACTCCTTACACTGAGAGAAAAACGAAATGTGGTTAACGACGTAGTTGATATGTCATCATACTACCTCAACAGCGTAATTAGAACCGGTTTCTGACACCTCAGTTTTTTCGCACCCCAGATTCAGTGACCGAGGTCGCTTAGGTTGCCGGCAGGCAGCCTTCGTGGGCCTGACCTCAGTGCTCCAGTGTTAATGGACGACTATGGCTAATATTTAATGCGAGCTACACATACAAATTAGCATTTCAAGCTGCTATTAAATAAACGATATACAACAGATCAACTGAACCTTAGTTGTACTTGGACTGAGCATTATCAGATGAATTTTCAGTGGTAAACTGATGACGATCTGAATTGGAGTGATTGGAGGATTCTAGATCAAGATCGCTGGAGACTTCAGAAACATGGGCACGTTTTGTACTAGGTTCTTAATTCTCAGGAAAAAAAAATGTTATGAGCACAAATTTTACGGCTGGGTTCACTGCATGGACCACCCTTTCTTCTCTTTTTTTCTGTGATAGTCGTTGATCGCCAACTGGCAAGAGGACCAAATTGATGCTTCTGCCGTGGGAGTAGATGTAGGATAGCGGTAACGCAGTAACTCTCGAAGCCAGCGAACCTAGAGTTACTTGTTGGACAGAGATTAAAATCAAAATATGGTGTTTTCTTGGGCAAACGTTCTCTTGTGAACGACGTTTGTCAAGGTTTAAGTCTCTGTCGACGTCATGAGCAAAAAGTTCCCCTTCTACAGCTCGAGCGAAAGCAGTCGCAGTGCCTTTCATCTGGTAGATGTCGTCAACTCTTTCTTTATTGAGATTGTATGGGTATGTTAGTGCTAAATTATTGGATATCGTAGGGTTATTGTAGTTTGTAAGATTAAGCAAAGTAAGAAGTATGGTATAATTTACCTTGGATTGCTGGTCGTGTCCCACCTCAGCACGCGGTGGGACATGATCCAGCAATTCATATACTGAGCATCTTAGAGATCTTTCAGATTGCTCCAATCGCTCTACTTTTGCTTTTATGGAATCGATATCCTGTTGCATCTCCATCTGTCTGCTGGAGATCTCGCGAATACAGGTATCCATTTTGGAGACGAATGATAGTATTCTGTCTAATTTCGAGTCTAATAGTGACTCATTCGCAGCTCTAGGACTAGGTGAATGGGTTGTAGTTTCCTCAAGCTGTGTCAGTTTTTTCAGAATGCTTTCGCATTCCTTATCACATACAGCTCTGCTTGGGTTTGTAAACAATACTTTAGCATTGTAAACCTTCTTCACAAAAGTGCCAACTGCCACCTCGCCGTCAGTAACTTGGTTGCGTTTCAGAACGCAATAGTCATTGGAATCCGGAAAGTAGACGACTAGCCGCACTGTTAAAGGTTAGCTAGATGACGTGAACCGACCACATCCTTCTTAAATATCCTAGCAGCAGGCGAATAACACGTCTTCTGAGTCAATCTACTATTGCACATTTTAGGCCTCAAGGTGTGAGAAAATTTTCCCAACGGCAATTGACCTTAACCAACCCCAATAACCGGCGGGAAATCCCTTGCAATCTTTCCCGCCTGTCGTCTCTTGATCTGGTGTCAAAATTGCCAGGTCACTCAGTACCATCGCGGTCGCCGTCATTCCTCATCTCTGTGCATCTCTTTACTGATACAATGTCACCCTACTTGTAATCCTAACAAATCTATTTCTCAATTTCATTCAGTTTTCTGCGCAATCCCATCTAAATTTCAGATAATGCGTGAAAGTTTGAACGATACCGAAAAACACGCAATACACGCACTCTACGTCAAAGGTTTCCCTATGACTCTTATTGTCGAAGTTCTATCCCCATGTTTCCCTGGGATCAGCTACAAGAACATTCGGCAGTGGTGAAGCAGTTCCTCTACTTAAACGCATCAGAATGCCATCGTTCACTTTCACCACATTATAAAAGCCGCAAATTTGACGATTACCAAATTATGCGGGTCCGAAACTGGATCGTTCGTGGTATCGACCAGAACAACGAAGTAACCATGAAAGAACTTTTCAATTTTGTCTCTGCCGAAACCGGAATCGATGAAAAAATGACGATGCTGAAGAAACTCCGCAGCGGCTTAGACTTTGCCTCAAAGATTGTGAAGAATGGCTGACTGATTCGGAACGAGAATAAAATTAAAAGGCTGCAATTTTGCTTAGAAATGCTAGCAAAAAACGCAAGGTTCGTCAGTCTATGTCTCAATGAGTTTTCTTAACAGGAATCATTCCGAGATGTGGTTTTCGTTGATGAGTCAACCGTGCAGTTAGAAAACAACTGACGTCAATGTTACCTGAGAAAAGGAGAAGAACATAAACGCATCAAGTCCAAGGCTAAACATCCGACGAAGGTTCACGTATGGGTCGGAATTTCTAATGAAGGACCCACTTCAATCATGATTTTTGATGAGAACATGAGATAATCTAATCTTCCGTTTGTTTCGAAAGTGTATAGTTTGAATTGCCGTCTCGCACAAGACAACGATCCAAAACACAAGTCTAGCTACACTAGTGAGCTGCTGGCTATGTGGAACGTCCACCGCATAGACTGGCCACCAGAAAGCCCAGATCTCAAGCCAATTGAGCTCGTTTGGCACCAACTCAAATACTACTTGAGGTAGTCATCCATTTTTTTTTGTGATTATAAATGCATGCCTCTGTGAAAAGACTTTGAGGAGCCTGCAAGTTTATATCACGTTTTATTAGGCACACTCATAAACCTCACAGCAAAGAAGAGCTAGAAGAAGGAATTTCGAAATTTTGGACCACAAAAATGACAAGGACTCAATGCCCAATCTACATCAACATCCACACGGCGAAGCGGAAGGTGGTAGCTGCCAAAAGAAGCAACATTGTGGAGTGAAATTTTTAGATCAGTTCCAACATTAGTGATTTTATGGATGCAAATACGTCTATTCTAGTTATGCGCACTTTCTTATGGATACGCCTTTTTCCAATTAGGCACCCTTTCATATATTTGTACTTTTTGTACCGTCTATATATGTAACTTGTTTTGGTATGGATCGAATAGTAGGCGGCGAATAAACCATAAATACAACTTGAGCATTTCACGCATCGGGCCGAGGTTTGGGCGAGTTGTGTGCGGTGGGGCACTGAGGTCAAGCAAGCTATCTACCAGCAAGTAAGCGACCTCGGCCACTGAATCTGAGGGGCGAAAAAAACTTGTTCTAATTACTCTGTTGAGGTAGTGTGATGGTATATCCACTACGTCGTTAACCATATTTCGTTTTTCTCTCAGTGATAGGAGTGATTTACATGAATTTTATTTCTCAAAGAAACCGCTTTTTTGCAAGATGCATTATTCAGACCCATGTTGTTGCCAAACTACGTAGACTACAGCTCCAAGAATGGACCCTGAAGCTGGTGTGAAAGTCTGGTATCGAAATCTCAAATAGTGGCAAAAACCTGCAGTCAAAAAAATAAAAATGTGAAGTCCACGGGAGCAGCGAAAAACTCTACCGAGAGGCTAATTCACGACCATTTTACATTACTTCTAGAGTTTGTGATCTCATTTTCCTGTCAGAGTATAGCTCGGAAAATCTGCATACACTACATTGACTTGCAGTGCACATTGTGGGACATTTCTGCTGTTTGAAGATGGCAAAAAACTGAGCTTCAAAATTTTAAGAGAAAATGAAAATGAAAATTGAGGGGTGATTCCTTGCCAAAGCACTGCAGTGGGACCGGGCTATTGCCCGAAGGAAACATTTTGAAATGTTGTTTTTGTAAGTAGTTATTTGATGCAACACCTGAAGACCGGCACTGCGTGAGGCGGCCTGGGGCGGCGTGAGGCAATTAGCCTTCGCTACCGACCACCACTGTACCTGTCTACCTGTCTCCTATGCTGCCTGAGTGAACATGGCAGCGCGAAAATCTTGGAGACCCTCAGAAAAATCGAGCCAGCTCTTTGTGTGAGAGGTTGGACCGTGAGCAATTTTTTGCTGTGGAAAACTCTATCTTAAATGGGACACCTTTTGTGCAGGAAGGGGATAACTTGAAAGATGATTCTTGCCGCAGATGATTTTATAGATCATAACATAATCATGCCTGATTCGTCGAGTAGCACCAAAAAACTAGCGGCTGGCATCTCCCGATTGCATATCATCCTCCACATCACTCAGTGCCAACATACCCGTCTCACATCACTGAAATCGCGACGCGGCAACGTGGCATCATCACACTCCGTTTGGATTGCATCATAGTCCAATAGGGTTTTATTATTCTTCTTCCTCCACAATAGTACCTAAGTAATTACACCGAGAGAGAGAGAGAGAGAGAGAGAGAGAGAGAGAGAAAGAGAGTGTAGTGACCTTTAGCTCGAGGAGTGTACCGGAATGTTAGCGTCTAACATTTTGTTACGGTCGACCTTGACGTTCCTTAGATGAAGTAGATCTGTTCTGTTCGACGATGAAGTAGATCCTACGACGGACCTCCCTTTTCATTTGAACATTGTGGCAACACCTGTACTTGTAGAAAAATATTGGTCTAGCGATCCTCTTACAGGCTCATAACGAAACGACTATTACTGGCTCAGGCACCTTTTATCCGCTCCCCATGGACTTAAGGGGGCGGCGTTGGAGGATCAAGTTCTATCCAACGAGAACGATCATGAGAACTGAAGATATGGTATTCGCATCATGAGCCAGTGATTCATGAGTTCAGAGAAGAGAGCAGAAGCCATGACACTCCCAACAGCAGAAAATAGTCTCGATGATGATTTCCTCTGAAATATCAGCCTCCGGTGGCCAACTTGTAGAGGCGAAACTTCCCTTGTTTGGTGTTGCGGTCACTTGGTTGTTTGATTTAGTTTATGAAGCGAACTTCACAAGGATTCAGCGGAATGGTATGCATGTAAACAACAAAAATGAGGATAATACAAGGCAACATTAGAATGTCTACATTGTTCCGGTTGATGGGCGGATCGTGGTATCGGCAGATGCATAATCGGACTGGCAATGGAAGGTGTTGTTATCCTTAGCCAAGCGTCGCTGAAAATGGCAGACTGATTCATATGGGTAATGTGCTGGAGCTCTGTAACTGGAAGTCGTTACTCGTGCGATTGTGGTTTGAGGTTTTACTAGTTTGAACGTTCGCAAAGGTTGAAGAATTGCGGCTTTCGAATGCGTTTATTTGTTGATTGGGGATGTGAGATGATTTGTTAAAATGTGAATAATCGACTTGCTGTGGTGTTTTGACATCTCGATTAGGTGATTTGCTGTTTTGCAAAAAACCAATAAGACTTGCAATTGCAAGCTGTCACAAGAGGTTTGCCGTGTTATCGCAGCGTTCACTGGTCTAATTCAAGAAGTCTTTTCTTTCTTGATGGAATTTTTTGCATTCTGTTTCCCTATGTGTCTGCCTTCGCAGAACACACATTCCTTTACTGTTGCTAGTAGGGCGTGCCATCATTATGTTGGGATTACTGGGGCATGCTGGTTTTCTTCAGGAATCTTCAGTCAGGAAAGCCGAAAAAGCAACAGTCTTCTCCCATTCTAGTCAGTTGCTTCGCGAGGATCTGTTTTCCCAGCTTGAAATTTGAAGCATTTCCACTCGTGACCTTGTCCGGACTGCCTCTCCGGGCAGTCAACCTGTGAAAAGCGAAAACGAACTGCGTAGCGAAGTCGTCAGCAAGTACCTCTAGGTGCAAAGCGCGGGTTGCCATGCACGTAAAACGGCAAACCCATACCTTGCGTGACTGACCTTGCTCTGAACACACTAGCAGCGGGCCAAACTAATCCTATGTTTTGGAATGAACTTTTACGTAATAGCCGTTCTGCCGATATGCTTGCACACCCAGAATATGGGCGCCCTGATGACGTTTACACGTGGGGCACTTCGCAGTTGTCGTTTTCACTCTCCGCCGGATATTGGGTATGAGATATTTCTCTCGCAACGCTGAAATCAGATGAAGTGCACCAGCATGAAACAACTTTGGATGATAATGACGTGTAATCATTTACGTGAGCGGATGTCGTGACAAGAGGACTATGGATCTCTTCGCCAGTTCTTCCAACTCGGAGTTGGCCATCCTAATATTTGCGCGAAGTAAGCCGTTTTTACTGGTTTTACATGATTTTTCCGAATGCTACGAGATTCACAAACAAGAAGGATTGCTTCCCGATATCGTTCACGAACGACTATTGAGTCTGCCTCTTGGAAATCGTCTCTAGAAATGAGGGATGCTGTGGTGAATTTTCAGAAAAGAGATGTGTCAACGCTCCGGAACTTGGAATAAATCCGGCACAGCAGATTCAAGAAATGCTTGAGGTACCAAGCAGTGACTCGCGCGCTGACTTGGAGTAGTGTGTAGCTAGGGAGCGATGATGAGGCGAGGACCATGCCACCACATATGATCCACAATTTCGGAAGCATTGAGGCTTCACGTAGCGCAGTCGGCGCTGTTTTACTCAGTATTGACGGAATAGAAACGGGTTTCAGATTTTCATGAATCAACTCATCCATTACTGCCCGTATATATTTCGGTTGCTGACAAAAGTCTTAAGAGTTTCCTTGGTATGAATCCACTATAGAGCAGTTTGGGAATCTGACAGGAATCTTATCGAATTAACACGAATGGCAATTTTTTTCTTGAAGTTGTGATAACTTTGCTGCCATGTGGCACGCTAATAATCCCATTCGAGGTGTAGCGATTTTCTCTGATGTTGCGAGTTTGGATTTTGTAATTAAAATATTGGAATGAGACTGATCAGTACCTTTGGGCCTACAAATGAGGAAGCCCACGACGGCGCAAATTTGACTTGATGCTGTCGAGAGTACGATTAGATCGTATGTTTCTTCAGATGTGTGCGCAATGAATCTAGGTATTGTTCCAGTGAAGGTAGAAATTTTTTAAACTAGCTTTTCCATTCCTTACAGTCTATTTCGTTGAGGAGATCAACCCATTGGTAAACATTTTGCGAGAACTGTTGGTCAAAAGCTTTGCCTTAACGAGAAGTGGAGTCAGTAGTACGAGGGTCGACGCGCAAGCTTCAAAGCTGTTCGCTTTGTTGTTAAGGATTTCGACGTCACTTTAACTTTCAAACTCAGACAATCATTTACGGATTCCACTGCAGCTCTTATAGTTTAACATTACTAGAAGGTTGTTTCATACGATTCCCAATGGGGATTCCGTTTTCACTTCCTTATTGTTCGACATGAACTCACATACGTTCATGTACATGCATTCAAAAGTTTCTTGTTTTTGCTTTGTAGTGCATCCTTCGGTGCTATTTGCACCGATGTGCAAGTTGTCAACATATGCGTTGGCGAGAATTCCTTCTTAGAGGCGATTGGCGTGAGTTCACTCAAGAGCGTACTTTATCGATATATAATACTGAGTAAAAATGAGGAGGCGTTTATAGTGAACGGGACACGCGTAAAACGCAAAATGCGCAGATTTTCTTTGGTTCAGATGGATCCTTTGACCAAAGGAATTGCGTTGCATCTCTCTGGTCTTCTTGCAAGCGAATCTGGTGAAATGCTTTTTCAACGTCGGTTCTAATAAGGAACTTTGTTAGATACGCTTGGAGCAGTGTGCCACATAGGTCCGGTAGCATTGTTGTGCCCTGATGAATACAGTCGTTAAGACTGGGCGCGTTATGCTTCAGCGGTTCAAAAAACCTCATATGCGAATCTTTGGAGAATGAAGCTCTTATATGTTTTTGGAATATTGGAGGTTAAGTAGTTCCAGTAATCATTTACGCGATTCTCAGGACCGATGGTCTAAGCTGGAGTGCAAACTATGAAACATTCTTGGATGGTGCTTTTAACAGCATAGCTTTTATTCCGCGGGTTTAGCCCCGTGCACTTCTCTTGTCTGGCAAAAGCAGCATGAGCGCCTACGCCCAATGCAGCCAGCGGCATGATTTGGCGTATTCTGAACAAGCGTAATTAGTACGGGCACACTACTGACGTTTCCTTGTCCATAGCGGCTGCTGACGTAGCTGCCAGCATATCGCCGCGCAATCAATACGTATATTATGCATGTATGCCTTAGTGTAACCTGAATTTTTTATGGAACTCTGTTTATACCATGGAAGCTAGCCTTTTGAAATGGGCTTCGTTCAACGTGAAAAGGCATTTTGAAGGGAATTGTATTCGAGAAAAAAAAAACCAAACATGGTTACTTAAGAGCGCCAGGGCAACAACTGTAGCTAAAACAAGTGAAGTTCGCATGTGGGATTGATTGCAGGGGGTGGGGGGAGTAGCAGAAAAGTGGAGTCCTCAAAGTAGAGGGATCTGAAAGGCTGAAACTTCGGGAATTAAGAATTTTAGACTTATTAAGTCGGTGCGTAATTACTGCGGCTTTTTTCGCGACTTCTTTTGTTGTTGAAAATTATCGCCTTTCGGATGTTTTTTTTTCGATAAATCAATCTTCTTCTTCTTTTTCTTAGAGGTGCTATTGGAAATCGTATCCATATTCGCAATCAGATGCTCAGTCAATGAATTGCAATACAGTAATTTTGTCATCTGTGCGAGCTCTTTGGCGAAGGAACAACCAGTAAAGCCAAGTCGATAGATTATTCATATTATTAAAATTTGAGTTTTATGGATGAAGAAGGAAGAGGTCGCCTATTAAATTTCGAGCACCGGGAATTTCGGGTAGCCGTGGGAAAAGACGAAAGCTTGACAGCGAGAATGCTGGCCGAAAACTTCAATATGGATCATTCCACCATACTTCTTCCTCTCAAAAAAAAACCTTTGAAAAGCAGGGGAATCCGCCAAATGGGTCCCCACAATTTCTCTGATAGAAACAAAGCAGAATGTATCCGAACTTCCAGAACTTTGTTGGGATTGAGAAAGGAATGTACTGCATTCCAACCTTTCAAAAGCGAAGCAATAAAGCACACAATGTGAATACATTTTTGATAGCACGTTTACTAAGTGAAAAAAGATTCCTATAAAAACCGTTCAAGAAGCGTAATTTCTAGTGAAAAAGGCAGTCGCGAGAAAAGCTGTATTAATTATGCACTAACCTAATTACAATTCAAGTAATCAGAAACGTACATCCAATTATCTGTTAGGTTGGTGCATAATTAATGCGCCTTTTTCGCGGCTCCTTTTTTTCGTCAAAAATTAAAGCTTCTTTGACGGTTTTTTCCACATGAATATTCCCTTCCTTTCAATTGATAAAGATGCTTTCCAAAATTATATCCACATTTGTTATCATCTGCTCTAACAATCCGGGAAAGATTGGAAAGATTTGGTAGCATCGTAAAATCGCGATCTCAACTTGATTTTGGCTAGAAAACAACCAGCAAACCAAAGTCAAAAAATGTTTAAGTACTTGGAATAGTGCGGCACAATCCGCACAGATTAAGAAGAATGAGCTCTCCAGTCGAATTCTGACATCCAGGGACTTCGACCTCTTATATGGCTGCCCTAAGCTCTGGATGCTCGAAATTCGATGATTGACTTCTTTCTTCACCTGTGGAGCTTGTATCTTATGGAAATGAATTATCTTTCAACTTGGCTTTGCTGATTGCTTCTTCACCAAGAGCTTCGCTGAGATCGCGAAATCACGATGCTGCATCCCAGTGTTTACCGGATCAGCAGAGCAGGCGATGGTGGATGCGGATAGGATTTCCTACAACACCTCAAATGAATGAGAGAAGAGGGATATTTCGGAAAAACCATTTCAAAAACGGTGTTTCTTTACGAAAGAAGAAGTCGCGAAAAAAGCCGCATTAATCATGCACCAACCTAATAGAAACCAATTTTATTACTGTTCTGTAGTAATTGACTTAGTACAGTAACCTCAGGGTGTGCAGGGGCGAAACGTGGGCTACGGAAAGAAGACTCAGTCGGTTTGCCGCAGCCTCCCCGTAGCATGCCTCGATAGTGGGGCTGAGGTGTTCTCCATCTGTGCTAGACATTGCGAACGTTCCTACAAGTTCGGTGTTCTCACTGTACCAGGTTTGTTCACAGTCATGACAGTCACAAGAACCTCCTCCCTCCTGCAACAGAATTTGCTTGTCTAGTGTGGAGGAACTTGTTTTCGTTCATACCAAATCTTTAAGCCTCATGACGCATTACGGCTCGGAGCATAGGTGTGCGTTGGTGCTCTAGTGAAGTTTCGTTCATATTTGGCCGCAAATACAACATTTGTCCCGTTAATTGCGAGAAAGTTAGGTAGGTAGACAAAGCAATTCATTTATCAGACTGACAATCTACGTGGGGGCTTAATTTTATTGTGGCAATTTATATCACTCACTCAGTCATCACATAGAAGAGCACTCAGTTCAAAAGAGGAGTTGTGAAAATGTCTACAACTTTGTAGACATTTTTTCTTTCTGATTTAGTTAGCTAGTCCTTGATTTTTCATGAACATCCTTTTTCTTTTTCCTAATGGTACACATTATTTCCGCCTTTGCTAGACGCTGCCAGACGCCAGAGAGAGCTTACGGGGCAGCGAACGTCGACATCGTTCATACTTCATGCTTAGTAGCCTCACGTGGAAGCACCCGGCGATGCAGTTGTGGTCGAGTTTGCGTGGAGCAATATACCAAACAATGTTTGTTGCTCACCGCATGTGTCAGCTTTTCGCAGTAGAGTGTTATTCGGCTCACAGACTGGCACTAGGGCTGACTTTTCTCAGATTACACGCGCTGGATTACGTTGCGCTCGTCCTACAGCGACCTAATAGGTGGTTTTCTGTCTCTGCCGCTTGATCCTTCTAATCTAACGTGGCTCTCAATGGTTCCCTCCAAATCAAATCCTCTGGATGCTCCATATCGACCCTCAATCTCCTCGGCTCGCGTTCGTGCATGCGCGTATGCCAGTCGTGCGCCTCCGCCGTGCAGCGCTATCTCAGCGCCAGCTTGCTGTCTGCCCCCTACGCTGCTTCGAGCAGAACTTGGCTCCTGGATTTGCAACCAGATGTCGTATATTGATTTCTTTTGTTGCATCTCATCACTAAGCACTTGTAATTTTTCTACAGATGAAGTGTACAGGTACAACTACATTGTAGACGTTTAGAAGATCAATTTCACGTTCCCACACTCAGGCAATTTCCGCCGCGTCTCTCCCACATTTTCTGTGAGCTAGTAACAATGCGTTGTACCAAGTATACCTGATACTATCGACTTTACCAGAGCAGGTGTTTAATACCACCATTGTCCCGTGAGAAGCTGTGGACAATTGTTGACTTTGCTGTAACTCCAACTGTTGTCACTGTGAATTCCCTAATTTAAGCCTGTAATAGACCTAACGCGGAGAAAACGCAGAGCAGGATTAACTCAAATCTTCTGCAGAGATTAGCTAGTGAAGAAGACCGTAGTCACCGTCTGAAACATTTTCGAAATTGTTTGATAGCTTGAATTTCCCATTCTATTCGCGTCGTTTTATATGTTGCTGGCCATGTTCACCTTTATTCTGCTCTCCTGCCAATTACAGGCAAATATCCCACACGTGGGTCCACATTGGCTATCTTCTACTAATTCTACTAGACCTATCATTGCCACAACTAGGCACCGCATTTAGGTGCGTGCTTTCTTCAAACAACCACTTCTTTTCCTCATTGCTGTAAAAGAAAAAAAACTCAATCTCATATAATTTGGGTATAGTAGTCGTAACTTTCAACGAAATAGCTGGCATTCCTTTGTTTTTCGTTGTTTGAGCCTTCATCATAGCGAGATCTCGGCAGGTGATATGTGTAGAATTCAAAAGCTTCCTGCTCTGCGTGTGTTTGCGTGGCAGCTCTCCATAAGTGGGTCTGCTTTGCTATAATCTGTCTCAAAAACTACGATAACTCAGCATTTGTGCCCATTGCTTGCGTTTGTCGGTTTCCTCTGCGAGCACTGCACATATTTCCGTGTTATTTTCTCCCTCATGCCTCTCGGTCTCTCTTAACTGGCGAAACCAACCATACCACTTAGGTTCTGCAACGCTTAACGTCTCTCAAGTGTCATTAAGGATATGAGTTCATCAATAGACACCTGAATTACTCCTTATAATCACCCGTAAATATCGAGTTTTGAAGTTGAGGATCTCATGATTCTCGGATTTAATCCCATTAAACCTGATGCTTTCTTCAGCACTTTCTTGGTGTCGTTTTGTGAAAGGCAGCACCCACAGAAATTTTGCTTTTGGAGATTTTACTGAATTCCCAGGTTTAGCAGCATAGTGAAGACGTATGTATGCAGTGATCAATTTTGACATATTCTAAAAAAATACGGTTTTGGTTGCCACCACTTCAGCCCCTTTGCAAAAGATGGCAGAGTTGCTCGGGTTTGAACTGGAGGGAGAAGAGAATGAAAACAAGTTTATCATAAGGAAAGAGGGAGATTGTGAACGAAAACACCCATTCATTTCATGCCGCAACTCATCCCTGTTGGAATGCTGAAATACGTGTAGCCTCTCATTGCTGGTACCTACGTCGGTGCAACTTTCGTAGAATTGTTGACATCATTGTTAAGCGTCCAAAACGATCAAAATCTCGAACACAAAAACTTCCGTGGGTACTCAAGTGTCGTTTCTCCTAACAGATTTTATCTACATAGGTGATACATAGACGACATTTAATCGGAAAACTTGTTTCACTTTTCATCATTTTGCCATTTAAACTCTGCTCTAATGAAAGCATAACGTGAAGGATCAAATATACGATGTAAAAGCGCAAATCTCCCTCTATCGAAAAATAGGGACTGTATCTTTCATCGCCGCTGTGCTGTGCGAGTGCTTAACTACCACGTATACAGATCGTAAACTTGGTAGGTATAGGTAACTCCAAATGCTGAGGCCCCTAATGCACAGTAGACGAAGAGCGAGAGGACGTGAATGGTTTACAGCCGCTGCAGAAACGCGGAAGGCCGCACCGCGACGGACTGTGCTAAACCGTGCAGACCTTTACAGCTGGAGTTCCTTCCTGTAAACGGGCCTTTATCGGAAGACGCGCTGCAACTTCGCATAAAAGTCTTTTATACTTTTGTTGCGCTCCCTGTTTAGGCATATGACGCCCTCCAGCAAATGAAACGGAGGGACGCTTATGAGCTTTTTGCCCGAGCTCGTCGCTCCAGATTGTACGCTGGGGCTGCGTGCTGCGGCAATTGTTTTATCGCTCTCGTTTTGCGAGAATCCACGACACTCCTCGCGTCGCATGGAACTTTTTGCGTTACTCCGCGACATTAGCTATAGAAGGATATCAAGAACATTTACGCAGACTCGCAAACATTCACACGGTTAGTATTAGCTAGAAACTTTTTCTGGAGAATTTTGGTGTCATAATTTCTGAACACTCCACTATACTAGTTAATATAACGATTTTTTCTGTATTGTTGTGCTACACTTACTCTGCAAAGTGCCGTTTTCGAATAATAAATATTGGCTGTTAACATGAATCCTTGCGCTTTTTTAACCCATTGGCGTTCCTCATTAAAGCACCCTAATTATCGAAAAGAACGTTCCTCCCTCTAAAATTTTTTCACCGTAGGGTTTTTCAAGAATTTTAACTTGCTCGATTTTTTGGGCTGAAGACGAGAAATGCCAATCCAAGGAAAGCCCCTTCTCTCTACGAATTCATTAAGAACTAGAAAATACCAATACTTTTTGAAAGCGAAAGCTTGGTAAAATATAAATATGGAAGATCATTATCAATCGAGCTCTTTGAGGCCAGTCTGACAATGTTTGCAGTGAGATGCGCAGACGCTATGATGGGGTAGGGTGACTAGACCGCTAAGATTGGATCTTTTCAGCTGAATCACCTCGTCCTAATGATACGGTTGAAAACATTGATGTCCGTCCCAATCATACGATTCTTCTGGAGCAGTTCCCAGGCCCTCGTGAAAGAAATTTGGTTGATCGAATTGCTGCTGTTAAATGTTAAATGGTTGCTGTCGCCGAGACCAAATATGTCTTTTTTGAAATTGTGAGATCGTTGCTGAGTACTGTTTCAAGTGCGTCTCCTCAATACTTAGCGCAGGTCGTGTGAGCAGTCTAAGTGGACTTTACAGCTTGAATTGTATTCCAGGAGAAGCAGGTGGCGGTAATGTTGTTTTTGAGAGACTACACTATTTCGTGGGTCTAAAGCTCGAATAAAACACTGATTTGAAGAGATTGATTGCATCGCTCCTGTAGAACAAGGATGACGCTTTCGAATCGTATATAACGCTTATCCAAAAAAATAACAGCTGGGCAGAGAAAACTGCAACTGCAAAAAGCGCAAGATGCTAACAACCAGTAGGTTGTCAAGTAGGTTCCCGCATTTTGTTCTCGAATTTTGAAGGTTCAATGAGAGGAAAGGGTCGATAAGTACCGTGGATATGGATGGTAGATGACTGAGGTAACTCATCGCAGGTGAGCGCCGCCCTCGCCGTTGCGCCCCGCCCACTCAGTTTTTTTTTCGGGTAGGCCAAACTCGTCTCTTCAGCTGTAACGTACTCCACATACAGAGCGTAAACGTTTCGTACTGTATCACTCGATTTTCGATAGCGCTCAAAAGAAAGTAGAAGCGAGTATCACTCGATTTTCGATAGCGCTCAAAAGAAAGTAGAAGCGAGTGTTAAAATGGGTTTTTGCCAGATGGGTCGTTCTAACAACTGGCTGGATAGTGCTCCGTTTTATGAATAAGTTGTCGAGCAGTACTATGGTGCGAAACGGTAAATGTTGTGATACTTGTTTTGCTTATACCTACTGTGGTTATTTCTGTCAATGTGTTTTCATCGCCATTTCAAGTGTTTGAGAATACTTTCTGTGTTTTGTACTGTTTACATTTTCAAATCCCGATGGATTTTTTTTCATTACAAGCAACCAGGACTAGCAGGGAATTCACAGTTTTCGGAAAATTGGAGAATTTCGCTAAACTGTTGGAACTATTCCATTACCATCGACATTTTTTATTCTTGCAAGGTACAATGGGGAAAGGGAGTTAGAGAAGGTGGGGCGGAATCCACGTTTGGGATTGACCTTGTCAGGATAAGGCTCAAGCTTAGGTTTCTAAGCAGGAGCCTACGACCACTTGAGGCTTGCCCTACCCAACTTCATTTTTGCCAATTGTGGACCTACGAATAATACTGGAAATTATGCTGTAGACGACATATATCCAGGGTGATTATCTAGTCTATCACAGCGCGATTTCACCGCAACATCGCTATAGTTTCTAAATAGTTTTATCTAGAGACGTTATTTAGCATGCTACCATAACTCAACAGTTGCTATGCAACAAAAAGCAACTTTACCAAAGTATACTGCAAGGGTCTTGTGGGAATGCTAATACATACATTGGCTAATCTTGTAGCATTGACTTTTGAGAGAGCAATATTCAAATTACATAATCGTGCGCAACATTCGAAGTCATATCGAAATGTACAAATCAGTCGAAGATTACAGTTATTGTCCGCTTAACAGACACCTAAAAATAAAACCTTTAAGAAATCCTTTGTTTAGATGTTCCAGTCATGAATGGAAAACTGCTCCAGTATTGGAGAAAATGAGACTCTTGTAGAACGCCAGAAATTTTTTCTTTAGTACGTCAGAGAGCGCCTGTAAACGGCGCACTTGATGGTAGGCCAATGACCCGGGCCAGAATGTCAGTCGTCCTGTGCTGGCCTAGTGGTGTTTGGAATACGGCTACTGGAAATGATGAGGATGTTTTCCTGGAGAAGAAAAAGCGCTCTTAAATGACCGTAAGCATTTGGTTAACTACCACAAAAAAGAAGACACAGGCAAGTTATAAGAAACGAGAACCTACTTGATGATCTATTACATATATCATATTACATCGAGAAGAGGAGTTTACTTTGTCGTAAGTATCATAAAATGGCCCACCTAGCTGGAATAGTTCCAGGTCATAGTGAAAGTCGTTACGCACAATTGCCAATACTAATCTGTTATAAGCAGGCTGAGAATTCACTCAAAGGCGGCTTCCTGCTCGAAGAGCGATTAGTATAGCCAGAAATACTGAGAAGTTACGCGTTGCCTTCGGGACGTGTGGGACTCATTAACAATGTAACGCGCAAGTATCACTTACTTTCGTATGAATGGTCATTCAACCAGGGCCCGTAGTAAACCCCCCTAAACTTCAGGTGAACTCAAATGAAATGTCAACTCTGAGTTCGGCTAAGTCACTTCAACGTCCATTCACTTCATACGTATCAAGATATTAAGCTGAACACCGAGTTGGTAGTGATATCATCGGAGTTGAGTAGAAAAATGAACTCGGTGTTGAGCAAGTGGTCAACTCTGAGTTAACTGGTCAGAGATTTGAAGAAATAGCGTTATCATCATCGGAGAGGCCGATAAGCACCTCCCGAGCTACTCATGCTCAACTCTGAGTTTACGTGCATAATGACCGATTAACATGAAATGCTTCGCGTAAATGGTTCAATTTTTTCGAACTGACATGTTTCGAACCGGTAACGCCTAGCATCGGTATATAAACGATGGAGGAGAGTTCGTTCTGGTCAGATACGAAGGAGACGAACCGAACGCGGATAGGGTGTGGTGTCAACGAAGTCGTTTGCATGTCATCCGCCTTTGGGACCAGGGGCCCCGTGGGTAGATTTCTGTGAAGATTTCAATTTCCCACCACTGAACACTTGCGCGTTCCTTCGGCGACGGCGCCCAGTAGTGGGAAAGGGAGAAATACCTCGAAATTTGGAATCCAATCAATCAATACTCGATTCAAGGTGGTTTCATTTCGGAAAACTCGTCCAACCGGTCAACTCGGCATTGAGGGGTCGGATGAAGGATTACTACGGGCCCAGCAATTATGAGCTGTGGAAGTATTGCAGCCTGAAAAATTTCTTTGGGTACCGCCTTTAAGAAATGCAACTGACAATGCGATCATTGCTGTTTTTGTTTGATAGCAATACATGGAGTGGCGACTTTAACACACATAGGTAACTGATCTAGTCAGTTCAATAATAGACCTCGTAACAAGCAGATATGATTGCTTGAAATTAGAAGCGGCAAAAAAAATTGGAAAGATAGAAAGTTTCGATAATAGTGACGCAACAAAGTCAGCCTCACAGCGCTAGTGCATTCAGCCGTTCGGGTCGACGACACACCCTTCCATTTGCGAGGTATTTGCAGGTTTTCCTGCGCTCCTGTTTTATTTTTCCCGTTGCCACTTGGCGACGCGCCCCCAACGAGGTGTATGTAAACTGGTAGATGTCAGATCTGAGTCTTTTCTCCGCTTCGGTAAGACCAGAAAAATCCCGCGCGACCTTTCTGGCCGACTGGGGCCTGTTGAAACCGTGATCCAATGTAACGACTAGGAGGGAAGCAAAAAGCAGCTTAATATACGCTCAGCTTACCCAGGGATACTCGCAGCAAGGGTGCTCACTTTTGCGTTTGGTGCATGACATGCGGAGAGACCACGTGGGTCTGCGCTCCAGACGCACGATTGCTTGAGCTGGTTAAACGAATCATATTCATAATTTGGGTTCAGAATGCATTCTTGACCGGCATTCTGCTAGACAATGTGGACGCATTTCTGATACCCTCCATGATTTATAGCATCTGCCTGTGGGAAGACTAAAGAATGAAGCGTGAAGGAAACGTCACCCAAGAAATATCGCGGACGAGCTCGCAACCTCAGTAGTTCCCAAGTTGTGAACTGGAATGCAGCAACGCACCAATTTCTCAAATTTGAGTTAAGATACATGGTGTGAACAACACTTCCAGCTCACCAAAACTGTTAGACGAACAAGTCATGGCCTACCCGCGAAAAATTTCAGTCGCGATCACAAACCTCTACCCGTGCTCTCATTTTAACGACACGCTAGATTACGCCAATTTTATACAGTTCTAGCCTAGACCATTTGGCATAGCTTCCGCGATTAAACCCGTGAACGCCCGAGGCCAATTGCACAGACAACAAAACGGGCAGAAAACAACGTCCGGATTTCTTGAGATGTCTGCGCAGCTTCAGATTAAATTCGGTATTCTTCGAAGCTTGGTAATGCGGCAGAATGTTAGAGGCAGCACCCGCTCAAATCTTCCTGTCTGAGATTTCCCTTGGCTTTGGGGTCTTCATGGTCTTAGAACTCTATCCAGCAGTGAAATAGCGAGAAACTCACGAGAAATCCGCGAAATCGGAGAGCCGTGCGTCTCGTCGCGGTCCGCTGGCACTCGTGAGTCCCGCTACACAGGCCCAGTCATATGCGCTATGTAGTGAGTGTGACGAGACTTTGTTAGCTGGCGCTTCATCGTTGCGAAAGCGCGTTCAACGGGGTTGGGTTGACGATTGCGATTATGTTTCTTTGGGTTCGTTTATACATTTATGAGGCGCTGGCAGTCTGCGTCACCACAAGGACTTTAACTCGAACTCGAGACTTTTGAGGGTGCTGCCTTTAAACACAAAGATATCTGCTACATGAAATCTGACGCCCCTCTGTTGTTGGTGTAAAAGAAGCAAAAACATTCCATACTTAGACAATTTTTCGGAAGGACCGCAGCAGAAAACCGGAAGAATCGACAGGTGACCTGCGGTCCTTCCGGTTTCCTGCTGCATTTCTTCCGAATAGCTGCTGCGCTCCTTCCGGATAACTGCTGCGGTCCTTCCGAATAGCTGCTGCGGTCCTTCTAGTCCCGTAGAAGTGCATTACGAAACTAGTTCACTCCCGCGGGATCACCACCAGGGATGTGCGTAACAAAAAATTTGATTTCCGTAAATCGTAAATCGTAAATCTTCGAAAACTGTCCTAAATCGTAAATCGTAAATCGTAACTCAGGGTCCAACTATCACTGATGAGGTCCAGAAAATTTCGATTTTTTCATAACAAATCGTGGAAGTAGCTACTGCTGCTGCTCCTCGCACAGCCCCTTATCTCATCCCTAGAGTGATAACATTATGATAAAGAACCAACGTCTTTTTCTTTTTGATATTTTTAGCGACCATCTAGTCCTAGTTATTATTTATCGATGCGGAAGGGAAACTTCTCTTCAAACTGGTCAGGGTTTCTGGACTCAACACTGTCGGTGTTTCTGTTTCCATTCCAACCAGGCAATCGTTCCCTCTAGAGTGGATGAACTCGTACGATAAAGGTTTGAGAGCATAAAACGCTGACTTAGTAAATCAGCTGTTCCATCAAGACACTGTATATTGCACATGTGCAATAAGTGCCTCTGCGATTATCAGACAAATTCAAAACCGTGGTGCACCACAGAGAAGGATGCGAGATGCACTGCAGAAACGAATTATTTCTTGCATTCTATCATCTTTGTTCATAGCCACTATGAAGTGGTCCATGAGGGTTCGGTCAGGAAACAACTCCTTGTGCACTGTATCATCAGTAGAACAAAGCGAAACTTTTTGACGAACGACGGAGGCTTGTTATACAGCCTGTACCCCATGCGAGCTTAGCAGCATTAGTAAAAGAGCTAAGAATGCAACTGTTGGCGTTCTTCTGGCACTTCATGTAAGCCTTCGCAAGTCTTCTGTAGGGAAGACCTCGAGTACCAGATCATTTCAACAGAAATCAGGAAGATGGATTTGGTATGAGTCGCTGTCCTTAAACAATGAAAATCATGAGCAAAACTCTGCGAATTCGCTGGTAGTAGAGCAAACTCAGGCAAATCACGCACACGCATATTTGCATTACTAGAACAAGCGCTATGGCGAAGGTCGTTCTTTGACGTTATTTACGAATTTGTTACGAAATTTCGGCCATTTTTCGTAAATCGTAAAAAAACTGCCAAAAATGGCCGTAAATCGTAATGCGTAAATCGTAAATCGTAATTGCGCACATCCCTGATCACCACGCGGCGATACCCACAACTAAAAATGACAACCTCGCTGGGATTCAGTGGCTTTACGGTCAGATATCCTCATTAAACCAATCTCCCATCTGAAGTTTGAAACACAATCTTTCGAAGGTGGCAACAAAACTGAGCTCTGTACATAAAAAGGTTCAATAACGCTCACTCTCTCGCCTGCATTCTGCAGCGGTCCTTCTGAAAATTTTTATCTCCGTGTCTCTCGGTTCTTAACCACATGAGCACGACCTCTTTCTGCTGCGGTCCTTCCGACGTTTTGTCTGAGTGGAAACGTTACTAGCTAGGCTGAGGGATTGAAGATGAAGTGGGTAATGGATCGTTGCTGAAGGATTCATCGCTTAAACCAGGAATGATTTAGAAGCATGTATCGGTATTAGATCTTCTACAGCTGTTATGAGGTGCATACTGCCATTAACCTTCCTTCTATACTTGATAGGAAGAAGGAGCCTTTTGTTAAGGGCACAGTTCATCATTTGATTGCGATTCTAGAAGTTCTATCCAATTTGTTTGCTCCCCTTCATTTTCCCCAGCAGAGAACATTCACTCCTTTGGTTAGTCGTCTCTCCAGCAGATTTTTTCGCAAAATACCTTGATGGAATCTGATGACGAGGTGACGATGCTCGCAGATAACGAAGCACTTGATTTTTTATTTGAATTTGCGCCCAGTTCGTGTAGTGGGCGGCTCTGTCGATGCTCACTGTATAATCGTTCTAGACAAGACTCTATATATCGTCCGCGAGTCACTTTATTCTGATGGATTATTTTTTAGCAGTACTCATGCTCCTGCGTTCTAAACTTACAGTTTGATGGAGATGGAAGGATTTTTCCAGCGGAAGACAACATCTGGAAGAACTCCGCCCAGCAGAATAGTCGACAGTAAGTGCTAAGCTGATTCACAACTTTTTCTTTTATAAGACATTCTAATTAGACCTGCTCGAACAGCTCAGAAAATAAAAGTAGGTGAGTCGGCAGAATTAATCGAATGAACCTTCGCACGAGGGAGCGTTCAGTGCGATCTTAGACATTACGGGTGTTCTCCCCGTATGACACTTGCAGGTTAAGGATAAAGTTACCGGCGTTAAATCCGTTTGTTGGATGCGCAACGCATTCGACTTTATCTACATGTTTGTAGGCTTGCAGAGGCAGTATGTGCGTATGTACCCTGCACAGTGACTTGCGAGGGGCACCCGATGTTGTCCCACGTCAATGAATGCTTCATCCTCCACCTGTGGCCGTAGTGGCGAGACGCATGTGATCGGCGGTTCGATCCCTCCCCTAGCCAGACAAGTGTTCCATCTCTCCGGGGTCGGCGAATTGGTTCCAGAGAAGTCTGGGTGGGTGAAGCGCTGACATGGTACATCAGATGCCTCCCTCCCTCCCACCCCCCCCCCCCCCCAACGTCCTACTTACCTATCG
>KN727689.1:0-12237 GCA_000816745.1 Ancylostoma duodenale | reverse complement strand
GCCGCCGCATATCTCTAGCCGCTCTAGCCCTCTTACGGCGCTTTGTTTAATAGAAAAGAACCGCTACACATGAAAGAATCGGATGTGCTATTTCTCTCTGAAAACTCCATTACCAGCATGAGCATGGCACAAAACTATGTACGATCAGCGATCCCTTGTCGTACAGAACTGTAGCCATGGTGGTACGAATCTCTCCACCACGCTGATATAGATTTAAACTCAGCTATATTTTCAGATTTGTTGCGGTATGTTTTCCTAGAAGTGCTTTATTTACGAGAAAACGAGTCGTCTTCTTCATTGTAATTTGTTCTTGCGCCGCCCTGGCGCTAGTAACGTATTCACAGTTGCTTTCACCTTGCTGTAGGTGTGCATTTAATGACTAGTCCAGATGAAGTGTAGTCTTGCAAACTTGAAATTTTCAGAATTACCCCGGACCCATTCGTCTACAGTTATTCCTATCTCCCTCGCCCAAACGAAACTTACAATCTATCCATGTACTCTGCTGATCTGCCGCTCGATACCACCGCCTCGGTTTACTGTTTGATTTCATATGCGGCGGTGAGCAGCTTAACTGTTCTGAATTTGCAACAGTAATGTTCCGTTAGTAAAGTTAATTCTTAATGTTTTTGCAGCTATTCGTTTATATTCGTAAGGCAGGTGCTCGAGACGATCGATCAAGATCACGCGAACTAAAGTGAGCTCACAATTAGTTGTTTTATGCTAGAGGGTCTCACAAGGTATTTATAGATGCTGCATACAGTTTGCGCTTATATTTGTAACCTATACAATTGCATGGGTCACATTTTTCGTATATCCGGCTTTTGGATTGCGCGAAGCAGCTGCTTATTCGGTCACGCTTATCTTACACATGATCAAATGTGGAGTAAATTCTATTATATACTTGACTATGAATGCTGAAGTGAGTTCTTCAATGTAGTAATGTTCGAGCATTTGTTTGAACTGAATTCCCGCTTCGAAAGGTCAGAAGCCACAGTGGCTCAAATTGGCCACGACCGTTAGTGTTCCATACTATAATTCTTTCTTCAGGTGTCTTGCAGTGATTTTAGGCTTTTTTTTAGTAATTGCGGCCTGACTCATCATTGGCGTTGATGCTGTTTTGAAGCATTTTTTAGCAGCATTTCTGATCCTAGCCAACTGTACATGCACGTCTTTGTAACAATTATTGAAATTAGAGTTAAGATCAACGGACAGATGCAAATACACTCACACAGGCAGCAACAAAAAACTTATGCTATAACTCGATGCTTGCTTTGCACTGAAATATTAAGTTGGTGAAAAAATTTTGTCAGCATTTTTTGTTCAAAATTATACAACACTCTATAGATGTTTATAACAAAAGTTATGGCAATAATCTTGTAGAGCAAATCCTTCTTTATTATGCGCTTGATTGGAACAGTGTCTGTTGCAGTTGGGGACCATGAAATATCCACACTGACACCGCATTCTCAAATTTCCTTTATTTTTCGTGTGACTTTCCAGTAGGACCGCAAGCGATCCGCTCCAAAATACCATTTTCGCATCTAGGCTAGAAATCGTCAATGATTCCACTGATGCGTTCCGGTTTAACTCATCCGCTTTACAGAAACACAGACAAGCACTTTTGAAGCATTTTCTTTGCCATTTCTAGAACTCTTGCTAGAATGCTTGAAAATTCTATTATAATTGCTAAACCTTGCTTCTATAGCGGTGGATTAGGCTATACATATAATTTTCAGATACGACGTGCTGTGAACGAATTACTACATAGGGAGATATTCGATGTTCCAGCAATCAAGAATGACAGATCTGTCGGTTCTCACACCTCACGCTCTAAACGTTGAGAGCTTGCTATAGGACATATCTGCTGATATCGGTCAGAAGAGTTTCCTCTTCAGACTCAGTGGAGCACTGGCAGATGTTTCTGCTTTGTCTTTATAAACCCTCTTAACGAATTTATTATTGAACGTGAATTCAATTGTATTACCATAGGAAATTTCGCATTTGTTTTTAGTTGTATACACATCTGTACGTACATGGACCTAACTGCATGCAGTTTTTCATTATACACATGTAGGGCAATCTATACTAAGTGTGTTTACGCGTCAGAAACACGCATCCACTTGCGTACTATTTTCTATGAAGACCGGTCAACGCGGCATGCACAGTCCATCCGAAATGACGGGACCGCTTGCGCTATCCGGAAACCTCGCGGCAGCGTGGCTGCGGCAGGGCCGACGACCAGGTGTTTGGAAAAAAAAACTTGTGAAGAAACTCATTGAATGAAACGGAAATCGTAGTAAAGGTTGTAAAGTGGTAGAAAGGAACGCAAATATTCGAAAAACAGTCGGATACCCAGATAAGGCTGATCGAATCGATATATGCCGCCAAGTCAGCCGCGCCGCCTCTCGATCCCCTCGACCGTGTTAGCTGCCCCGTCGGTTCGGATGGACTGCACATTCTGAATAGAAAAGAACGTGCGGCCGCGGCAGAGCCGCGAAGGCGCGCGTCAGAATTATGTCAGCGACCGGCCCTATCCTTCATCATAAAAATATAAAAACACGCGCACGTCAAAGGCATTCATCTAGTGCATCTAGTATAATTTGCCCTTTTACTTATACTCAGCATTTCCTGATTTTACTCTTCGTAATACAAATAAATCCTCACTGGAACGGCATCGCTCGTGGAAATTCCAACATTTAGATTAAGTTATTCTACGTGTAACCAGCTGCCGGAGAATGGCAACAATAACAAACTGTATCGCACTTTTCCCCCAGAAATGTCACGACAAGCACTGTGATTGCCTGCGTGAAATCGTGCTGGTGCAGGAGCCCGGCTTATGAACCTGTCAGGACCTGAAGCAGCTTTTAATGTGGAACAAACATAAGGAGAAGACTGGGAACTGGAAAATCCTCTCACCCAAGAAAGAGATATTGGTGTTAGTGAGTATTGGGTTCGCGTATGGGGCCGACACAGCTAAAACGTTTATGTAAATGAGGTTTACAATCAGAAAGGAGAAGAATTTCATGTTTATATTATTTGTTGCCCAGCCATATCATACCGTGCCTTGCTTGTTCATTTAATTTCGCACAGAAATATGGCGAGCTGTAGCAGGATTCCAGCACCGGCGACGCGGTCGCGCTGTGTCCTTTTCGAGGCAACGAGGAACGCACTGCCACGCCAGAGCCCTAGCTTCTAAATCGCTCTACTGGAACCAAAATTTGATTAGTTTCTTGAAAGCAACATTCACGGAAACATTTGTTTGTACGAGGTATTCAAGCGTAGTCCGTAATACTAATTCTAATCTGTATATATAAAAGTGAAAGTTTTAAGTGTGGGTATATGTATGTAATGAATAGAAATCGCTGAGGATAAACTGATCAAATTTTGCATGTAGGTCTGTCATGGGCCGGCGGAAGTTATAGGCTACTTTCCGCTGGGGATTATCGATTGATTTATCGATTATATCGATTTTCATGATTTTTCGTTATTTATGCCCAGGGGTCGATAGAGACATGTCTTCAGGGGTTCCTCAATACGCTGAATACGAATATGAAAACCATTTCGCACGAAATATTGATTTATCGATTTTGTTGATTTTTCGCTTTTCTGGCCAATGGGGCGATAAAGAAATGTCCAATGGGGTTTCTGAATATGCTGGACACGAATATGGCAACCACTTTGCACGAAACATCGAATTATTGATTTCATCGATTTTTCGCTTTTCTACCACATGAGGCGGTGAAGATATGTCTACTGGGGTTCTTAAATGTACTGAGTATGAATATGACAGTCATTTTGCAGGAAATATTGATTCAGTGTCATCGAAATAACTTTCCTAACTTTTCGCTCAAAGGTCGCTGGACGGGGGTCACCTGAGCTTTCCTCATAAGCTGATCACAAAAATTATGGACATTTTAATGAATTTATCGGCAATAGCGATTGGTCTCAGGAGTGTGAGATAGCCGGGGCAGTAAAACACCCGAGCGGAGCCGGGTACGACAGCTAGTTCATTATATGGAAAAAAAACTCGAAAAAAAAACCATGTGACCGAATGTAGAAACCAGGAAATGTACACGAAATAACCTACATCAAGAATCATCAAGAATACTAGCAGTGCAATCGCGAACTTAGAAGAAAGCTGTTAACATATAAGGAGTGAAATGAGAGAAAGATGGCGAAAACAAACAAGGGAGTTGTCTCAAGAAGACAATTAGCGGTTACTTGCTCTCGAAAGAATGACTGGTATTCCTTGCTCCATATTCCGAAACTGTCCCGTTGGAAAAAAGTACTGACGTCAGAGTATTGTCAGCACCGAACTTGATGGATTCAGGATCAGAATCGATTTTGTTTCTTACCTCTGTCTGAAACGCTGTTAACAAAGATTTTACCATATTTTCATACTTTTGTGGACTACCACTGATAGTTCGTCCGCCTCTCCCTCTCCCCAACATGATGAGCTGTAGCTCCCACGATATAGTCCCGATCCAGCGCTTTCTTGTAGCTACATGGCTTTATGAGCTTCATGAGAACTTTGGAGAAGTCATTTTGCTAGTACTGCATCACTGCCACTGCGCGTCCTTCAGTCTGCGTGTCTGGTCGACAACATTATTCAATAGAAAATTTAAAAGGAATAATTATTTTTACTCATGGGATTGAATAACGAATCAGAATGAGACGCATGCGAAAAGATTTTGGTCGCGATAATCATACATTAGGTATGCTGTGCTAGCATGCACACACAGCATGCAGCATCTCCACATATCCTGTAGGTCCCTTCGATTCAATGCCGGTAGATTATCGAACTGTTTCGCATCCACATCATCACTTTAGTCTCTCCTTGGGATCATTTGTGACAGGAATGATCAGCATTTGATGTAGTAGGTTTGAAACGATTGGCGAGCGCGCTTTTATCTTGTGATATATGTCGTGCGTTGACCGACTCCTTGCCCAAAAGGCGACAAGCAGCTCCGCGAACCTGCAAGTAGACATGAAATTATTACTGAAAAACTCAGAATTCTAGATTCAATTTAAGAAAGAAAAACAGTGGGTTTAAGGGAGTTTGACGCAGTACAGAAATGGGCGCACTCGATGTCAGAGAATAGGATCCCGCTAATTTATAAGCTGATCAGCTCCATTTTACTGCAGAGCTCCATTTCTCAAGACCTTCACTTTTTTGGAAGCTCGATTGGAATTCGATAGGAAATTTGGAGAGTTTCCTATCGATTTCCGCTATAGATTGCCTGGAAGCAGGAAAACTTCTTGTAGCTGTTATCTGGTATTCAATGTGGGACTTGTTCTGCAAAAAACACATGGAAGAATAGTTTTCATATTGAATGCAAAAAAAAAAAGACTTCTGTGCTACTTAACAACGGATTTACTTGATTTAGGCCACTTGTGGAATTTCGATGTCTCCACTTCCTCTGACCTTAATTGGGCGGTTTCCCTGCGATCGAAATCTCACTGAAATTCCGCAAGAATGCATCGTACAGATCTTCCAATATCCGAGTTTCTTGGTATTAAGCTCCCCATTAGAGAGATAAGAATTTGAAAAATCCCCTACTGGGCTTCCAAGAAAAATGTGGAGGTCTAAGAAGTTGAAACTCTGGAATGAGATAGAACTGGTCATCATTTATGAAAGCGCAGAATGCGAATTCATTCGATCTTCTATTATCGAGTGCGGTCATCGCTATACTGCGTCAAACTCACCCTATTTTTGAACACTTCCACGAGCCTTGCCACTACTCCCTGGCATGCACTCCCAATCCTTTTTTTACATGTTACTGGTGCATATAACTTGCTGGATACAAATTTGCTTTTTTCAATAGTTGGACAGTTCCTATGTAGGTTTTTACGACGTACCTATCTACCACCTGCCACACGCTCTTCCCCAAATGCGACCCCCACTACTTCTTTCTATCCTCATACGACCAACTCCCCCCACCTCTCATCGGACGCTTGACCCTGATTACGAGGAATCTCGAAATGGTTCAAACTATTATAGAGAAAATAAAGATTTCAGAACACTCACCTCGTTATTTAGTGCGATATAGATTATGGAATTAATGCCGCAATTCAACATGAAAACCACTGTCGTAGCCACGTAAGCTTCTGGTGCCCGAATTCCTATCGCGGGATACAAGAAGAATGTCAGCCATGTGAAAGTATAGGTGAGAAACATTAACATGAACTGTACGCAGCATCTGTAGAAGCTGCGTTTGTCAGATAATCAATTAAGGGAGAAAGAGGGGAGAAAACTTGAACCTACCGTATTTCACGCTTTCCAGAGCGACTGTTATGACTGCCCACTTTTAATACGTAGACGAATAACTAAAATGGTTGATGAAAACTGATGTGTTTGAGTCGAAATCGAATCGCACTTACGACAATGTATGAGATGCCACAGTATGTAGAGGTGCCAATATCAAGAGGCAAATCAATGTAGTACATTGAAGGATTTATTGTCAGATTATTGAAGACCAGGTATGAATAACCGAAGAACCGTTGATCTGGAGTAATTCTGAGAGAAAAACGATTTTCTAGATTTTATGGGATTGGATTGGACTTTGTTCCCACTCTAGGGCATACCTGCAACACGGAGACAATAACTGAGAATATGTCACCATTGCTAATGCAGCACAACAGCAAATAGCGATGAATCCCATAACCCTCCTTTTTGTGAAGAGTGTACGTGTAGGAAAACAGACGACGACAAACCTAGAATTGCTAGCAGAAAATACTAATATAAGTGAAAGTATAGAAGTGAAAGTTTGAGTGTGTGTGTGTGTGTGTTTGAATGACAGCTTCGAATTATTGATTCTGTCGGTTTTCTACTTTTGCGTAGAGGACATTGAGGACATCTCTAACGGGTTCACCAATGTGCTTAACCTTAAAATGACATACATTTAAAAATTACAAATCAGCCAAATAAGGTTCTATTTTTTTCGAGCTAGATTGGCTGAGCTGCTCTTTGAAAAATTTTATGGTGCCTTCCTTCTTACCACCTGCCTATTTTCGCGCACTTGGATATTTGTTTTCATAACCTGCTCTTTAGAACCAGTAGAAGGAAACAGGAAGGAAGGATAAAGAAGGGCAGTTAACAAAAAATGTCGTTAAAAAACGGAATGTTTTAGGATGATCTGAGAGAGCTGGAAACTTACATGGCTTTTTGTTCTAACGAGAATCAAGTTCTGACGAATTTGAATATGCAAAAAAATATATTGTGCCATCTTGAAGAGAGAAGAGTTGCTATCAAAAATATTATGAGGAAATAGACGCCAGGACGGTTTCAGCGTGAGAAAATAAAGCTGCCCTCTTCATAGCAACTCGTACGAGAGGCCTAAAAATGATCGTGAGATCGTAGTTCGACTAGTTGTAACTGGAAACGTATGAAATTTTCGTGGTTATGGTAGTTGTAAGCTTGTGGGGACAATTACTAGGGTTTCTGACCGTCAGACACCTCAGAGCACCTCACAGCAATGCCAGTCTTGTTTCTTTTTCACCCTTTTATGGTTTCTTCCTCAATTCAATTGTATGAACGTTCTAGAGATTGAGCTAGTGCGTGATTACCTATTTGTTGCGAATAAAATCTGCACCAGACTTCCGAGATACCATATTCCAAGGAACCACGTTGCCGCTATGGTGACACCCAGTGATTCCTGTCCTTCGAAAAACCATTTCTGTAACAGACGGCTTTTACAACGAAACAGATGTTTCATAACGTGACTACTTGCAGAACTTACTCCACTGATGATCGTAGGACCAACATAGGTGACATGGAGAACTAACTGGCAGATTTCAGCGCATATATTGAAACCGGCCAGTATATAGACACAATTATCTTTCTTTTTATGAAGGCGACCTATAATCTTCAATTGTGTGTATCAGGTATACAAATCGGAAATGAGGATTTCCTTCAGTAGATGTGTTACTCATTCATATTTTCAGACATTCCGGTTTGGAGCTCCGGTGAACCCGCCCACTTTTAGCCGAAGCAGGCTTCTAGCAGAAGGTCGCAGGTGGAGCAAGAATAGTTGCTGAAGGTGCGGATGGAGCAGCAAAAGTTGCTGGAAGCGCACATGGGGCAGGACGTACGGGCGTTCCTGCATCCTGTTTTTTTCTCCATTCTCACGTGGCAATCGAGGTGTATACAAGCCAGCAGATGGCTGTGAAAGCTTAGTCTTGCCTCTGCTGTGGCGGAGACTAGACGACCCCTATGAGACTTGTGTGTAACGTTTGTAACCAGTGTAACGTTTGGCCAGACGAGATGTGTGGGATGCGGTCGCGTGCCGACGCGCCGCGGACGGCAAAATCCGCCTCGCCGCAAACGTCCGACTCGTCGAGCGCTGGCGCAGACAGCTCATATGCGTCCTCGTGTAAAACATGCTATCATTCACACCTTCTTCCATTCGAGACCGGCAACTCGGCCATTCTTTGCAAACGGGCAAAACTGGTGTCAATGAAAATCGTCATTTTTCGTAGGATTTGACAAAATTGAACTCTGCATTCGTTCTCACTGTTGTGCTAAACCTAAGAACATAGCGAAATCTGTGGGAGCAAAATTCCCGTGGGTTTAAATGAACGAAGTCATGAGTTAGAAATGAATCCTTTGCGCTCTGGCAGCAGAAGGAACAGAGTCTTCTTTTGCATTCAGTTTGCAATGTTGATAATATGTATACATAGAAGAAGATTTTGATAACTCCAAAGACCACAATTTTGTTTCGGCCAGCCATTAACATCGTCTGCGAACGCGATTGCTTTAGAAAGGGCAAAGTTTTGCATTTGATAGGGATCGAGATTTTATGAGTAGCTTGATCCTACTAGAAACGAAGAGGAATGCGCCACTGACAATAATTGTTCTATCTGAACCTTGCATTGATCACAGCCGGTCGGCGGACTTCTGAAGAGGGGAGAGAATTGCTGCTGGGGGTATTCGTAATTCTGGAGCATCAAAATTGAAAAATCATGCGTAAGTTTCAAGGTAAGCGCACGGGAGAACCGGGTTTGTACATTCTCTCTTGAAGTGCCCAGAAATTTGTACAAAAAAAGCTTTCTAAACGCTCTCTTTATCCAAAAAGACCCGCAAATATATGGATATGAAAGGAATAGAGTTACCTTTTATGATACATGTGAGCACGAATACATTCAACGTCAGCATTGTCCACATTTCGACATTGACGAATGCGCCAATAGCTAAGCGGAGAACATCCACCATCTGAAAACAGCATTATTCTAATTCTTTTTTCTTTTCTTAATTCTTAGTTTTACAAAGACATTAAAAGAGTAGCCGCAAACGACTTAATAATGAAGAATTTCGGAATAAAGTGACACAGCACGGCAAATTTCCCTGGGCTGGAGGGGCTACTATGTATATACATATGTGCGAACGTTATGGAAAAAATGTTCAGAACAAATCCAGTTCGGGTATAGTTCCATAGAGTACTTATACCTGCCACATTTCCTACCACCTTGTAGTGTATCTGAGACAATCTAAAGCTTCCGTTGCAATGTCTGGGATTGCATTTTTGCTTCTGCCGATATGCCATACAACCCTCCATCGCTTACCATCCTTGCTGCTATTCCGCGTTTGCTTACACATGAAAACATACCTTTTCTCTCATGAACTTCTATAATGTGCAGGTTTCGGAGAGGTAGGTAAAGCACCGCTGCAAAGCGGTGAGCTCTTTTCTACCTTTCACCCATAACCCCCTTCGCTGCTAGCTGCATTCGTAAGTTGTTTCGTCTCTTTTAAGCACGTAAATCCCATAGATGATGATAGATGCATTGTCGACAGATGTAACTGTGAACAGCTCGTTCATGGTTTTTGCTGTGTATGGAACAGAAATTTTAGTGGGATGAGGGGACGTGCTAACATCGGGAGGAAGCATAACATTTTTTCTTCAGATCTCCATTCTTGGTACCAAAGTCTTTGTCACCATCTCGTGTAAGGAAAAATAACAAAAGCACCAGACAAAAATCGAAAACAATCAAACGCCGAGCAATATTCTACCCAGGTGACGATGCCAAGCAACCAAGGCGGTAGCAAAACATACGAAAACTCCCACCACCAGTGGGACCTGCCCACTTTGATGTGTCCGAAAGTTGGAAACTTGAAAATCTTCGAGAAAAAACCTCTCGAATTGTAGGAGCTACGCTTGTTAGTGACTTCAGAGCAGGTCCACATTCAGTGAGCTTACCGCAGCGTGCACCTAACGGCTTCGCGCGAACGTAGCACATAGTTCTTGTGAGTAAATTCGAAGCAGGGTAACATAAAGCTACATTTTTCATCTATTTATAGCTCAGTTATGAATGCAGGTATTATGTTCATTTCCAAAGATTCCATCTTCGTTAGCAGCTCCGAACTGAAAATACATTGATGACGCATCGGCTCAGACGTCCACGTTGTTGAAGTAGAATTCATGACAGGCGTTCTCCATTGTATGGAGAATGGACTAATTTCCCGTAGGAGATTGAAAAGAGCTCAATTAGCAAAACCTGGGAAAGTCCCAAGTTTCAAAGATGGGTGGAGATGTGAAAGAAGGGTTCGTCTGTTTCAATCTGTACAGGAAGAACGAGAGCGAGAGAGAGACACTTCAAGCGGTAAATTGGACATCCTTAAAATCCTGAATGGATATGTATGCATTCAAAAAGACCAACAAATTCTTTTTTTCATTCCTCACCAAAATGGATGTAATCAGATGACAACGAAAACCCATCAAATAACAAGAAGCATGAAGCCCTGAGCCCTTTGGAGAAGATATAAGTGGACCGATGCGGAATGCAATGCCAACAATGTCACACAATCGGAAATGTTTACAACTGGGAAACAGAGGTAGTATTTTCTCACAGGCTGTCTGCAAGTCTGGCAGGTACTACGCGGGTCAATAGAAATGACGAAATTGTGGACGGACCTCCGACTATTTGAGTTTGCAGGCATTGCATTCCACATTATCCCAGTTTAAGCTTCTCTCTAAAGAACTCAAGGCTTCTTGCTTTCTGTCATTTAATAAGTTTTCATTGTCGAACACGTGTTGGCCTTTTGAACACATATGTATATGTATACGTATTCATTTGGGATTTCCAGGATTGCTAAATCAACGCGTGAAGCGATCTCTCGTCCTTCCTGTGAAGATCGAGAGAAATCGAGGATTTCCAGGATGTCCAATTTACCGCTTGAAGTGTCTCTCTCTCGCTCTCGTTCTTCCTGTACAGATTGAAACAAAACACGAATGCTTCTTTTAAATTTCCATCCATCAGTGAAAATTTGGAAAATTTTCGGGTTCCGTTTGTTGGCCTGTACAGCAGTGTGTCTGCACCGCGATGGAATCATTATCACGCAGTGCTAGACGCAAACTCTTAGTACACAACAGAAAAGTCGTCAAACATGACAAAAATGGCAGTCCCTGACTTCTTCGCTTCACATTTTCCCGTATTTCTGTACAAAGGGCGCTAGTGAAGTGCCCATAAAATATTAGGCTGTCGGGAAATGATTGAGACACTCGATTTTTTTTCGATCTTCAAAGGTTTTCTCCTCTATTAGAGAACTTCAGGACACGATGTATTGACCATGTACATATATCACCTGAAGCCATCTGTCAGGTACAGTTTCAGCACTGCAGGGTCAGTATTCATGTTATTACAGGTCGAAGAAGTCATCGGTCAGTGATCGAAAATCGTCAACATTGACGAAGTGCTGCTCGATCAGGAAGTGATGTTAATGGAATGCTCAAGGTCGGACAAGGGTGGTAAATGTGGCACCGTGGTCCTTGTCTACCCGTTCTACTGTCGACGAGTCAACAAAGTCATTTGAGGGTGTATTTTGTCAAGCAAAATGTGCACCTCGACATGTTGATGTTTCTTTTCACCGATATTGATGGTCGTCGCCCTAAATTGACCATTGCAAATGTTGTTGTTCTCCATTATGTTGCTGAACAGTAACTCCGGTGGAGCTTACTCTGCTCCTCAGCTCAGGCGATCGCCGAATAGGAAAATGGCTTTAGGGAGACATACCGCCTGAAAAGAAGCGTTGGAACCTACGGCTCACGGAGGCATAGCTGACGAGCACTGGGGCAAATGTCATGATGGTGTTGTCGTCCCCCCTGCTCCAACTGGTGCGCCATAGGAGCTCGTACAAAAAAATTGCTCGAATTGGTTGCTCGTCCATTTTTGCGCCTAGATGACAAATGCCGCAGTGCCATGTCATTACGTAAAGCCCTTACGCGCAATCGGCGGAAAATTTTC
>KN727687.1:17448-32596 GCA_000816745.1 Ancylostoma duodenale | reverse complement strand
TTATTGTCAGCTTGATAAACAATAAGAACGGATTGGAATGTTGAGTATGTTCGTCTTCATCCAGAGTCAGTTTTACTTCCTTCACTAGGAGGGCGTCACAACCCTTCAGCACCCTGACTCGCTCTTGCTCGATGATCTGCTGGTTCTGACACGTGCAAGCGAGCATCAGATGTGTCCTTAAAGGCAAGGGCCCACCTCGTTTCGCGTGTTGGAAACACCAACATATCCTAGATCTTCTCGCCATTTTGATCCCAGAGATGTACACCAACAGGCACAAAAGCGACGAAAACCTCGCTTTTTGAAAGGGTCAAACTGGCTACATTTTTGGAGCTCGGAGCGGATCGCTCCAAGCTGTACTGGCTACCTGCCACTACTGCAGCGTTAGCTAAGGAGTCTTGGCGTGTCCAGTCGATAAGATCAACGGCTCTACACGTCAACTCGGGTTAGAAGACTGTTACAAAACTCGTCCCGAAAAATGGGTTAAAAGTCCGTTTCGAGACAATTTATGCACACCGCTGCAATCGGGGCGCCGAGGAGATGCAGAATCCGCTATTAGCTCAACCACGAGAATGACGTGGGCCCCTGTCGTGACTACCTGGACAGTCTTCCTTTGTTTCAAATAATGTTTCGGTCGCCAGAAGTGAGAAATCCAAGCAGTATGACTTTAAAAAATTCTACGTACGTCTTTTACATACATTTTTTTTACATTTCGGTGCGAAATTGTTGGTTGTTCAGTACGTTCCTGCAAGCTACCCGTGCTTTTTTTGAATGATGTGCAGCCACTCTTACCGATGATGTAGTTTAAGCGTATGAGGCTCTCCCCTCTGGACTACGCTTTTGATTGATATGGGTCCTTGAAAAAAAAAAGAGCTACGGATGGATCGGATGTCGTCGGCCAAATCAAATAAAGTGTGAGTCACTCGACACAGTAATCTGTCCTCCACGTCTGCTCCCAAATATCTCACAGACATTGAGACAGCAGCGGCAGAAAAGAATCCCTGAAGAGTGCAGTGCGAACGGGACAAACCTTTTGAAATGTAAGGTTAACAATACGAAGTACGATCTCAGTAGGGTTCCGCAAATGTTTGACCCCCTGAACCCGCTTGATTTCGCATCCCTTTGTTTGGATTATTTTAGGACACACATGCGGTTTCCACTTTCCAAGTGGACCCCATTTTTGTCGTCGACAACCACTCAAATCCGCGCTGTTTACGTTCCTTTCTGGAGTCTCCGTGGAAAAGATGAGCGTCAACATCAGTCTTGGACAACATCCAAGTCTTTCCTTTCTAGGAAGGCTCAAGGTCCTTGAATTTTGGACACTTTGCGTTTCACATGGGAACGTTCACACGTCCCTCGTTGCACGTTCCTACGGATGTACCTTTGCAAGAGCCGGCGATGCCATTGTGTCTGCGATTCTATTTGGTGAGCTACTCGCGTTTGCAACTTCAGGAAAAACGAAAGGAAAATAGAGCAGCGTGCTTTCGCAAGTGCTCGCGGAGCGCTACGAGGAGAAAAACTGGCACCGACGTTCTTATTTAATCTTGTGATTCGCTGACTGCACGGCCCATCCTCACACAACTCCGTGTGGATATCACATACCCGTTCTAGTTGTGCACAGATAATTTGCACACTCTGATGCTGTGCAAACAGCTCTTCGTTTTCTTATCCATCTAAGCTGTCCGCAAACAGGCGTGAAATGCACAGGACTCGTCCCTCCTCACTCGCTCAGCTGCAAAACACTCACCGGACAGCAGCACCTTGACCTCGGATGTCTTCGCGATGTGCTTGCATAGTAGGTAGTGGGGAATTCCACAGCGAATCACTAGGGGGTCGAAGGTCTCCAAGGCGTAGATCACGTCTGCAACAAAGCTTTTCAATGGAGAAGTGACGGATGCAGGGGGAGGGGACTACAGATGAGGTGGTTCAGTCTCTGAATGTAACTAACCAGGAATGACATCTATGCACTGCTGTGGTGTGATAACTAGGACTTCATGAGGTATGTCAAGGAACTCTGCAACTCTTCTGGCATTTTCCAAGTCTGGCGAATCTTCAAATCCAACTGAGAAAGCGATTGGTTTCTGGAAATTTCTAGCCTGATCTTAGCATTAGATCTCGCGTCCTAAGGTACAGGAGAATTTCCAGAGAACACGTTTGTAATCCGTCATCTAGCTAGAAGCTATGCAAAACTCACCTTAATGAGGAATTTTGTAGCGATTGATGCGATCAGAGAAGAGTCAAGTCCCCCAGAGAGCATAAATCCAAACTGTCTATTGCCCATCAAGCGTTTCTCCACAGATTTCACGAGAACTTCACGGATGAGATCCTGGAAAGTTTTCAGCTCAAATCATAGTTACTGAAAAAGGTATGAATTAACAACAGCAGTGGGATTCATGAAGATGAAGATCCTATGCTACCCGCTCATCCAGAGTGGACGAACTTTTCGAACGATAGGTACAATGCCCTCGCTAAATTCTTTAAAAAAGTATACTCGACCTGCGAAGTTGCGTTCTTTTCGTTCCATCCCCTATAAATTTGTTAAAATGCTGTGTGTCGAAAGTCCGAATAGATCTTGGAAACCGTACATGACTGTTTGACCTACCTATAAGCAACTTGTTATAAATTCACATTAAATTGTGATGTTTGAGCGTTTCTTATTTTGGGCGATTCCGTCGCGAATGGCGCGCGATGCGCTACAGAATTGTGGCTAAGCAAGAACACTTGAAATTTCATGCTGAAGCTAAAAATTGTGAGTCCACCTCATTTGAGACTGTGGTTGGGTCGATTACGGCTGTTGCCTTTGGTTTTACTCTGAAGTATATCGCGTCTTAACAAATTTATAGGGGTGGATCGAAAAGAAGGCAACTTCGCGCGCCGAGTGTACTTTTTTAAAGAATTTGGCGAAGGTACTGTATGTGATGTGTATACCCAGCTATCTTTACCAATATGCAGTTGTCATCGCTGAATGAGAATGAGCCTATCGGACAAAGCATACATCGCCTAGACTACTCGTGGAGTTTACAAAAGTGGGTAGATCGTACCCATCCCAGAAACGTTCACGACTTCTGCCACCGAATCATGAAAGTTTTTAGAAAGTCGTGAATCCTCAAGTAATTTGTTCGCGATTTCCTCCAGAACTTGCATTTATCCGAGTAATCTCCCTCAACCAGAGGCAAAAAGGGTGAGAATGAATTTTGTCTGTTCTGTCAAGATCACTCGTCCCGCTCGAGGTTAACGTTCTGGCTGTGAGTTTCCTGAGAACATTCGCGATTCCTGCAACAGGTTTAAGATGCTCACCTGGGCATTTGGCATGCTAAGAAAGCGGTCGGCTACGCACGGTGTTGTGTAATAGCTTTGAACGGCGATGGATCTTAAATAATTGCTTACTAGTGATGGTAAGATCAGATCTGAAACGATTTTCATGGATTTCTTTCGTTGTGAGCTAGAAAAGTCGTACTGGCTTTTCAAAGACTCATCAAAAAGCTTGTCGAGGCTGGTTAGCCAAAGTTTGAGAAAATAATCCACCTGGTTCTATTGCGGATAGGCACCACAGCAGCGCATCCTGGAGGGAAGTAGTCGATGCGATCGCAAAGCTGCTCGATACATTTCACTTCGGAGCCAACAACGAGCGCTCCTGAAGACGGTGAAACATGACTTATGGCCTATTAATAATTATACAAAACCCTGGATACAAAATTTCGGAATATAAGCGCTATTCACAATATTTCGCGCTTAGCTGAATTCAGCCGCAGTATTCATGAGAATCTTCATTTGACTTTTTCCTCCCTTGACAGTGATTAGGAGGGACTGCTGATGAGAACCGCTATGTTTCTTTCTGCCGTTCGGTTCATACAAAAGTATTTCGATCGAGTGGAGATGAGAGTGTTCCCCCTGTTGGCAAAGTGTTCTCATTACGGGAAAAAATAGGAATTTTGGCCTTTGGCTATGCACGACGTACCTCGTACATCGACCGAGAATTTTGATTAACAACCCAACATAATTTCATTTTTTTAATTACTACAACAACCTCGAAAACGATGACTGATCAGAGCCAGCTGCACGACGAAGCGGATAAACGATGCAGGTGTGTTATATCCAAAATTGATATAAACAAGCTGGCAATGAGATTAATCAGTCCTGAGTAGAGTTTAAGCGTTTACCAAATAACTTAGAAACGTCGTGGAAGACATCAAAGGGGTATGATATCATTTTAGCATAAGTCCTCTTGACCTGAATGAGTACAGCAGTGCTGGAGCTAACATAATGCTGCAGGCTAGTATCTCCTCCTTAGTGGGTGAAATGTTTCGATGCTCCCGACATCTAAGGTTCCGTAACTACAATCTACCAGTATGTTCGGCTGTGTGTTTTAAGTCTCACAATTATTGAATGCCCTCCATGTTTTATGTTTCTCAAAACAAGTTACTTCAGTGGAACCATGTCCAGGAGTTATGTGAATTACTAATCACTAACAACATGCGCACATTTCGTATCGTAACGCCGTTTTTGTATTGTTACGCCAAATACATACATACTGTAAGTACATGTGCTATCTCGGATAGCCCTGGGAAATATTGCAGAGAGAGAGGTTATTGTAAGCGCTGACCACATCCGTGTTGTTTCCTGTGGGAATTTTCTACTTCTTTACAGTGCTGAACTAGGACGACTGTTACAAACCGGAAGAATGTGACAATTTTCGTAAGAAACTGAAATTAATACAATACCCGCACTAAGTTTATTAAAAATGAACGTTCAGAACGCGGATTTGCGTCCTTTTCGTTCCAGGGCTATAACTCATCGTAATAAAGCGATTCACAGACCAAACCAGGGGTCGAAAACGGCAATGGAGTGGGCTACAATATTTAATGAAACCAGCTCTAAATTTCTACTCCGAACATTGAAATTCCGTAGTCATTTACGGTTACGTTCATTTTACGGCCCGGATCATGCCGCACATCAAAATATGTCGCGCGCGATGTGTGGCAAGGCCTCGGCAGAATTGGCAAGACCCCAAAACTTGCGAATTTCATTGTTCAAATTCAGTTTTATCAAATATGGTAGCCCACTCCACTGCCGTTTTTGACCTGGTTTGGTCTGTGAATCGCTTTGTTACGATGAGTTGTAGCCCTGGAACGAAAAGGATGCAAATTCGCGTTCTGAACGTTCATTTTTAACAAACTTGGTGCGGGTACCGTACGTTGCTCGCGATCGTGATCAGCATATAAAAACCAGTCTAGGAAGACAAAAGCGATGGGATGCAATTCGAATAGTTACCCTAAATTAAAGCCATCAAAGCATAATTTCTTTTGCTCTCTAACTTGCAAGCCTTCCTTGAATTGTTTCTGGAAAAGATCGAAGTACTTAGTTACAGTGTGTTGGTGGAACTACCTTATAACATTTCATTTAATATGATTATTATATCCCGAACCAAATCAATCCAATATTTCATCGTTGGAAAGCGGCTCAATCTGATAGAAGGCATTTACGTCCTTGTAGGTATATGTAGAATAAAGCGGCAGTTTATGCTTCAAAAAAAAAAATCCGGCAGGATCAGAAAACGCTTTCTTTCCTGATTTTTCTAACAAAACACTTGAAAATCTGTGTGGCAGCGGTGTTTTTAGGGACGGCATGGACATCACCACCGGTACCGCACTTCCGGCTCGACGGTATGCATTGGCGCCACGAAGACAATCGACGAAAGGACCGCTCAGCAGCTGATTACGTCATGTTTACTCGGATTTGTTTATTCGCTAGCAAACTGAAGGAAAGACAACAGAATCAGGTGATCAACGTTACGTCACTATTACGTCATTTCGCGCAGCACTTTCCTTTCACCTTTCATTTTCCGGAAATTCTCGTCGTATAGGAAAATTAGCATTATTTCTGCATCAGGCGCAGTTTTTGACGTTCTTGAGATTCAGGTAACTTACCTGATCCAGAAAATCCATAGAACAGTGGACGAACGCCTAGTGGATCGCGTCCAATGTAGATGTTGTGCTCGTCTGCCATGACAAACGCGAACACTCCGTCCAGACTTGCACATGCTTCCCGGAGATTGTAACCTGAGTGCGCACCAATTAAAATATGGAAAGCAATCAAGACACCAGTCTTGCTTAGTCTTTGGACGAAAATGTGCCTCGACGACTACAGTAGGTACGGATAAGGAAATTGCTAGGTGGGCTGATTCGAGGACAGTGAGAATTTCTGCACGATAGAGCTATAGCTTTTTTGCGGAATCAACTTAGTTTGTGGAAAATAAGGACTAATAATACCTGAATTGACGAAAGCATGGATGATGGCTGCACAGTCACTTCCGTCGTTCTTCAGTTGTAGATCAGATGCCACCTAGAATGGCTACTTGTATAAGCTTTCAGTTGTTATGAGCTAAACAGGTCAGAACTATTTGTAGTCATGATTTCATCCTTGAGGTTGAACTTTCATCTTGGATACCAAAAGAAATAGAGGGTTTTTGGATACCAGCTGCTGCCATTTACTTTCCTTTGTTTCTTTTTCTTTTCCTTCTCTCAAAAATAGGAAGAATACAAGTAGCATGCGTACGAAGATACTGGATCACCGGTGAAAATACATTTATGTGCCCATGTTGTCATAGTGCAAGCACTCAGAATTTTATACGACAAAGGCTAAAAGCCACGTGTAAGTACCGCCGGACTTGCGAAATCAGGAAAACGTTAGAAGCAAAAGCAGCTTGGTTCTGAGAAGCAGTCCTCAGAGTAAAACTGAATACTGTTGCCGCATGCATCGTTGAGATTACTCAAGGTAAACGTGTTAACACCCGCCAATTTATTTATTGTCACCATGGCGTCATTACGTTTACCCTGGGTAATCCCAACCGTACATCCGGGCCCTGGGCTCTGTGGTGTTAACTACGTGTAGGTGAAGCTAGTAATCGACAATAGAGCACCTTGATGTCTTTGTGGTTGTAGATCTCTCCATTGCACACCACAGCCAGACCATTCCCAACAATCGGCTGTTCACTAGGCGTGTCACCAGGCTGAAAATAAATACATAATCTTCTGTAAGATAACTATAACCGGAGTCTTTGGAGCTGAGATTTTTAGGCGTATGGAGTATATTAGGACCAATCGAAAATTCGATTTTGAATGAGTTAAAATTTCGCATTTCTGAGAGAGGAAGAGAAGTATTATCCTCCGGAATAATTTCAGAGCTTTCTCTATTTACAACTTTCAAATTTTTTGAATCCGGTCCTGACTTTATAATCAAACTAATTCCGTTGTTCCTTTTCATTCGGCCCGCCGTTGTTCCTTTTCATTCAAGTATAGTATTGAGGAGGGAGGAGGAGAGCTGAACCTATTTGAGAAAATCACAAGCTACAAAACTTATTATTTATTACTACCGGATGGGTTACCCAGAATTAAATGAGTCCATGGTTGATGTTGCAATAACTAACACGTTGTGAACGGTTTCACGAGCAAGATACAATACCTCACTATTGCGGAAAATTAGTGGTTATCAAAGTGACAATCACAACCTTCAAAAACCAAAATTGGATGAAACAGGGTGCGAAATGTAGTGGTCTCGCAAGGCATTTTTTGAGAACGAGTAGACCTCTTGAGAGGGACAAACAGAGATCTACGTGCATTTATCCTTGCAAGTACGTCAGCGCACATGCTCACGGATAAGACTAGAGAGTAAGCAGAGCTGAAGAAGCTCACCATAACGATTGCAAGTCGATGAAATCCGAGGAATACACCGGGTTGGACCTGTTCGACGACGGTGAGATCGGGACCACGTCCGACGATCCGCATGAACTGTTCACGGTGGAAGACAGTAGGCTGTTCACCGATCACTGCCCAGATGCCGCACATGATCACTCAGAGTCAGTGACGAGAACAAGCACTGCAACTCAGCTGCTCGCGCCCTAGCCGCTTATAAACGACTCGGCCGCCGTCGAGCACGACCGGTTGCGGTGCGAGCTCGGCGCAAACAAGCGCGCGGCACCGCCCGCTGTCGCGCTGACCCGCGCGGGTCACCGCCATCGTCGCGGCGACGAGGGCGTGGCCCCGCACTACAGCCATGGACTGCGATACAGGTGGGTGCCATTATGTATTCAGTACTACAGTAACCTTTAAGTGCACGCGAGACTTTGTATGTACGGTGGCTGGTGGCCACTACAGCTTCTTGCCTGCTTACCAGACAGGTGGGGGCGTAGCTGGACAATCAAGATTCGAGAGATTTCCGCTTCCGCGCAGGCGTCCGCGTCGTATGCCGGACATCTCATAAACAAATAAAATTGAGAGGCGACGGATTCCCGTCATTTCCTCAACAGCTGCTGCTGCTGAAGATCCGGGTACGAGCGAGTTCCGTGAGTCACCCGTGAAAAAAATCGGTTTCACCCATCACGGGGAGCATGCTGGGGACTCGCGCCGCCACGCAGGCGACTGTAGTGTTGACGAGCCGTGTGGTCTAATTAAGCTCAGCTTCGTGCGCACTTAATTCCAACTCGGCCCGCGCATTATTTGACCTCTGGCACCAGCCCGCGTTCTCCCGGTCTCGGATCGTTCCGCGGTCCAATTCTCTCTTCGGCCACTTCACTCAAGCCTCATGGTGGTCTCGCCAAAAAAGGCGACTGTATTTATTCTGTGGTTCCTGCTAGAATTCTGGTGTTTCACGGTTTTCCCATTGATACGCGGAATTAAAAAAAAACATTTCTATCTCTCAATGAATGCCTATTACATGACTATATATTTCGTTCGGGTCATCATTAATATTACTACATCATTCTTGTTTGGAAAATTCTACTTAATCTTGAAAATCCAACGCTGCGAAGGTAGTAGCAGTGGTTGCACTTACTTGTTACAGAATTATTGGCAGAATATTCACTGTTAAAGCCATTGAGTGTATGTGGGGTATGGTCTACGCTCCTGGACCCGAAATTTTGACTTCGAAATGCCGCCAATCATAGTAATCGGATCCGCTACAGCTACCGGGAAGGTTTTGTGCTTCGCAGACGTATGGCTAATGAGTTTCAAGGTCACAAAGTGACTAGTTTAACCATATCTGCCAATTTGATGGTACTGACTAAGATAGATCATTTCCAGAATCTATTACTGCATAGAAAACTCATTTATTTCAAGAAGGGGGGGGGGGGTTATGAGCGAAAAGCTCTCGGAGAACGTTCATGAATTCCGCCAACAGGGAGTGCGTTCCGTGTGGCCCCAATCCTGGCCTTGCATCCTTCCAAAGCTAGCCAACTCAGAACCATTCCTAAGCAAGTTAGTGGTAACACCATTCTTGAGAACAGAAGGATATTCGTTACTCAAACCGTATTCAAATCCCACAAACTTGTCGGATCTTTAGAAAATGCTGCATTATCGGGTGAAATCATCATTAAACTGCTCGCTGGAACTCAGTAGGACCTTTGGAGGAGTGGCAGAACTCCAAAAGGGGCAGCTTTGGATATTCGTTGCCAAATGCCAAAAAGTTCTTGATAGCTCCATTCATCACGGTAATCCATGTAAACTTTCCCTGAATCGTTTCTAAAAGAGATATAGGAATAGATTCTTGTTCTGGAATATAAGTCACACCTTTTGGAACTTGTAGTCTGTTAGCACAGAGAGGCCCGATGGAGTGACTTTCTCTGCAGTTACGACCTCAGCACGGTGCCGGCCAAGTGATCTAATTTCTACACCTTCTTCGTTAGTTTTCAAGTATACAATGTGACTTCTACCATTTCGATGTGTCCGTATCGCCGTAGTGAAATCTCCTTCCAACCGCATCCTGCGGCATTCTCCCATCCATGGAACCAGTGCGGTCGTAATTACAAACAAAGTCACTCTATTAGCTCTTTCTGAGCTTACAGACTATACTATATCTCCCTATGGTTCTTAAGCCACTGCTCCAGCTTTTCTAGCACATGGCGCCAGTTGTTCCGTTCTGCAGCCACAATTTTCGGGAATCCGCGCCAGCAGCTGAGTTGTTCTAAGAGCTAATTCCTCACTGCGAGTGCTGTTCTTCTTGATCGGCTACGTGCCAAGGCCGGCTGCGTGACTTTTGCAGGTTTGCCAGCACACGACGCATTCTATTTGATCTCGATGGCACGCCGCCGCGTGTCCAAAGAGCGAAAAATTCCAAGCTGCTCAGGAATTTGTGTGTTCGGGCCCGGACAAGGGCTAGGGTAGGGTTACTAGCGCTAGGGGTTCTTGAAAAGGAGAATAAAGAATGTGAGACCATGCACATCCACTCTAAATGCTTGGGATAGTTAAAGTACATTTATTAGCCCAGAGGAATGGAATGTGAAAAACTCCTGCTGCCCTTTGTGTGCTGTTTGTTCTGCTGATACTTAAGTGTTGTACTAAAGAGAGCATTGAAGTTGATGCTCAGCTTCTGATCACAGTACGCTTCTTCTGCGCGACGGCGACAACGATGGCGCTGGAAGTATGTAGAGAGCTCTAGCGTTGGCACAAGACACCAACCAGCTCTAAATTTCTATCCAAACAGTACTCACACACACGCAGAGGTGGCCTTCCGGAAAAACAGACGTCCATTCTGCTCTGTTGACTAATTTACAGTTTGTTTGTTGAGGGCTCCCACACCCGGAAGATGGTGCTGTGGGCGGCTCTGGAACGATTGATCAAGGAAGAGTAGTAAATTCGCCTCCTCCTCCTTGCCCAGATTTTGGCACAGCGCCGAGTGCACTTCTGGAGAGCTGTTCTTAGAAGTGCTATAACGCCAAAAGAGGTTCAGATCGGGTCGACTACCTGTTGGAAAGCTGCCAGAGGGCAATTCCCCAAGAAAAATCCACACTTACTGAAGCTCAGTATCGAGTGGAAGGTTTTCAATAACAATAGCACTGGAATGAGGGTCGAATTTAAGACCTATTGGTGAAATTGTGCGAAATACAGGGAAGATCTTAATGATGGAGGCGTAAATCTCTTCTGGACTCGAATGGCGATGCACTTGGCAATAAATTTGACGGACATCGTTTGTTTGAGTAGTTGGCAAGCTTTTCTGGGAGTTTGCCTTACGAACCTCGCCAAATGTGTCTCCTCCGAAATTCAGAACCATCGGCCGCTCCTGCGTAAGCTGATGGGTCGTTTGGCAAGCATCTGATCGATAAACCTAACATGGTGGAATATTTAGAGGAACAACAAAAGAAAAAGAAAAAAAAGAGAAAAGAAAAGGCCCGGCTATCGTTTCATACGGTTTTCTTATACGGAAGTTGAGCAGAATGCGTAGAGCTTCCCCCAGTACTTATAAGTAAGAAGGGGAACCCCTCAGCTGGACCTAACTCTCATGTCCACGGGTTGGGACATTCACTGGTATTTCTCCTCATTTACTCGGTAAATCCCTGTGTTCTCTCCACAGTACATAGTGATTTACTACTATCGCATTTGTTCAGAAAGGACTTCTTTCAAACGTGGAAATTTCCCTAGGTGCTGCCTTCAAAATTTATTCATATGCTCCTGAGTAATCCGCAATTCGTTGACACAAAGCCATTTTGTGCTACTGTGTACCACTCTATTGATCTCAGCTCTTCCATGACCGGGTGTAATCAAGTCCTGAGGCTTGGTTAATTTCCTTTTCTTGGGTCACTGCTGTGCTCCTCACTTTTTCTGAACTCCTGCAAACTTCTCGCTTAACCATGGCAATTTTCTGGGATTTGCTCTGCTAATATTTACTTGGTCGAAAGAATCGCTAGCAAACTCGCTGCATTTTTCTTTGTTCGTTGAAAAACCTTGGAAGAATGTTATTGTGTCAACAAATTTTTCTGTAACCTATTCAAGTTGCGGAAAAGGTCACAGTGTTCACCAAAATTCTCGGAACACAGCTTATCTGTGGGCTCCTCGTGGACTTTGTTCGATCCCAGGAGAACAGCTTTGCAAGAGAACAACTAGCACCGAGCAATTGCGTTGATTTATGCGTCACATTTCCTGCTCAGGTGTTAACGAGCGCGGTGTTTTTTAGAGTCGTACGAACGGACCATCATAAAAGCGTTGAGAAACGGTTGGTGATTTGAACAAGATGAAAAACGGATTGTGTAGTAAAGGCTTTTTGAAGGCCTGGAACTTTTGCGCCATTTAACCCTCACTGGGACCAGGTTATTTATTGTTCTTCGGGCAGAGTAATGTATTGGATTTGTTCAGAATCGAGCATTTGGTTTGGAATAAGGTGATAAGTTGGATGTTAAAGGGAAAACAGTGGAGATCCTGGATGAAATGTAACTATGGCTACAGTGGTTTCCCTTTTTTTTTCGGATATTTGATTGTTTTGAATCTGTTCCTGTCATTTGAATTGACTAAATTTATTAGGTTTTCATTCGATCCTATGTACCCACCTATCAATTCTCAAGTGCATATATAAAGAGCTTTTGAATTGCACTTCAAGCAAAAGTTTCGATTGTGACAAATAAATGAAGAGGCACACATGTTCAGTACTTCGTTTTATGCGCAAAAAGCGAAATCAGATACAAACTACTATTGCTAAGTAGCGCTTAAAATCTTCAAAATTTACAACTGTCATATAACCCGACTACGTGATACAATTCTTCGAAGTGGTTTTCTCATGTCTCAGAGAGCTGTTATACTCTGCGTGAAGTATAGCACCCTGCGCCGCCGTCGCACGAGCGACGTCGATTTTGGCCTATTGGCCATGTAGCAGCGCTTCCTGCGACGTTCCTTCGAAAATGAATACGTATTAGAATCAATGTCGCTGATGATGGTGACATATGTACATAGGGTGCTATACTTCACGTAGAGTATAGTGGCAGCTTTGTTTCCTGTCTGGCCACCAATTAGTGGCTTTAGGCCAACCATTCTCCCATTTTGTCATTTACCGTGATTTCACCCATCTTGTTATTTGAAGTCATCGCGGGTTTCTAGAAATTCGCACTACTGTTCCCAATTTTTTCTCTAGACTCCGGTAAAACGAGAAGTCTCGAGTTGGTCCGAAAAAATGAAAAGGGACGAAGTTTCAAAAGGCAGCTTCTTCGTAGAAATGCTTCTCACCTTTCCCTTTCATAGCCAACGATAAAAGAAACGTGTTTGCTCTTTGAGGTCATCCTCACCAGAACAAGCTCACTGAGGCTATGAGGACTAGTCTATACTGGAGGGCTAGCAAGTTTTTTTTTCCAAGGAAGAGGTGGCTCTAAACGAATACTTCTCCGCAAGTCCTCGAACAGTGAGGAAATGAGTAATATTTTAGTGATAACTATAATAGTAAGGACATTTCCCCAAATATTTACCCAAGTGGGATTCCAGTTCAATCGTGGTGGCGGACTTTGATGGGCTTTGTGCTCCCATATGAGTAGGGTGGTGCTAACACGCCATGTTTGTCATACAGAGACTGTACTTGAGGCTTCCTACAACGAGAAGTGTTTTTCAAAAGTGCGCGCCGTGAAAAACACACAGGCTAAATCCTCTTCATAGATACGTAGGTATCTGAAAAATATCCCACTCTGATGCTTAGATATGTTATTTCCATACCCTCACAGGGTTCCATTACAGAAAGTACATTAATAGATTTCATGTAATACCTTTTTTTAGCAGAAGCACCAAAGATTCTAGTGGTTTAGGCCAGAACCAAAACTTTTCCCCACATTTGTGAAAGGATCAAATTTCTCTCGTATACGTACGCACAGACGTATGATCAGCTATCTTCATATTATCAAAAATCGGCACCTCCTTGTCAGACGAATTTCCGCAATAATTTGTAAGACTTTTCCTCGCAGGAACTCAACGAAAATGTCCGTGGAGCGCGTTAGTCTCGTTCAGAAATTAACAATACATCTCTTGTGAAAAATTCCAACCAGTGCTAGTACTGCTGCTGCCCTTCGGCGCTATCTGGCTTTTTGCCTCAAAAAGCTGGGAAAAATTTGGGAAAAATTACCAAAGCTTCACCCAGCATGTTGAACAAGTCGGAATTCACCCTATGGCCCATAGGTCGGGACTAGACATCCAGTGATCACGAGACTTGGGACTGTTGCCAATTTCAGTGGCGCTGGGAGCAGACGTTTCTTCAAAGAGTGTAGATAAACAAACATGGGATGTTATTTTGTTACCCGGGTCGACTAGACATATTTTTAGCCCTTGGAATGCTTCCTAAACTCAGTCACGAGGAAGGCTCGTGACTCAAGGAAGCGCGAAGCGTCATTTTGTCTGGCGCACCTCGCTCATTTCGCAACTCCTCGCTTTGACCTCTTCAATGACCCGTCGTGAGCTGAAGAGAACACAAAAGTTCGCGAGGACGAGGACGATAAGCCTCCTCGAAATAGTCGCTGCTGAACAGAACGGGCACCATGAGGAGGAAGGGAAGCGCCGGGCTGTAGGGGAGCCGGAGACAGCGCGGTTTTCTTCCTGACGAAATGAACTCGTATCAGTGTCTGCAGAAGGTGCAAAGTACACCTGAAACATGAGGTGCACACATATCACAGCAGGCCAACGTAAGTAAGATTTTGATCACTCTGCCCTGTGCAGTAATGGTTTTTGCACCCACTGATTTATGGTTGGGGTCAATTGTGCACGGTCAGACGTCCACAAATCTTCCTGAAGAAGCTGGAGTTGCCTCTATCCTGACTCTCACTTCAGATATTTATGTTAGGCACGAAATGCACGCTAGAGCGCACTTAAGTACCGCAGTACTTCGCTGCTACGCAACTGTCCTCCAAGTAGTTATTGACGTTGATGAGAAGCATTAGTCAGCAGTGCTCGAGCGCTCTGTTTGACAACGGATAAAACCCGGCGACGGCGCCCTGGGGTCTGTCGATGGAGTGCTCATCTCTCGAAGTGACACCACCGAAGAGCGGGGACCATGTGATTCCGACACCTGATCCGGGGAACCGTAATTCTCGTTCAGTCCTCGACTCAGTTGGTGGTTAGTAACTTGGGAGAGTCTGTATCTGTAGGCATTGCAATACCTCTTTTACCACGGAGGACTCGTATGTATCTCCTCCAGAGGCGCCAGAGATAAAATGGTAGGCACACATACTCAGCAGTACTCGCTTTCAGAACAGGCTATCGAAAGCAGCGTGAAGGAAAAATTTCAACTTTTTAGTTCTGATGTTTACTAGTTCTCCACGAAAAACTGACTGCTCATATATTATTGGGGGGGGGGGGGCATAAGTTTTAGGAATTTTTCTTCTCGATTTCCTTGAAATTCCAGGGCGCAAATATTTGCG
>KN727686.1:18754-28760 GCA_000816745.1 Ancylostoma duodenale | reverse complement strand
TCCCATGTGACACACCATGCCAAAAGCGTAAGGTCGCGAACGTGTTAAAAGTTCATCATTATTCTCAAAGGTTAAAAGAAATAGATCACATCTTAACGTGCAATATCGTGCAATAAACACTTAATTTTTGTCAGTTTAGAACAGTTGAGAGGCAAAAACAGGAAGGATTACTATTCTCTTCTTAAGTGGTGACGAAATCAAGATGAACTGAAATACATATGTGCCAATCCCAAATAGCTGAGATTTCTACAATGTTCTTCTAACATAGTTGGAACAGTAAGTAAAGCCCGTTTCAAATTAATTGTCGGATGTTGCGTGCGGGCCCACACGGCACAAGAGGAGCGGTAAGACCGATACGAAGGATGTATTAAGAGCGTATTAGGTTGTCATGTGGGTTCCATCGCACTCCTCACGCTGTGACGCTAAGAAGCAGAGCGCACCATCCGACATTTGATTCGACACAAAGTGTAGGTGCCTTAAGGTCCTCGCCGGCTCAGAGTATCCCCAGACTTCGCCAGCAAAGTAGCGATCGCGACGACCTTTAGCACTGACCATGGCTTGCTCCAGTGGCTTCACTACGTGGTGATCCAAGGAAGAACCCCTGGCCCGACATGGACATGTTCCCGTACTTTCTTGTGAAAACTTGCGAATCTGTTGCTCAATATGGTAAAAGCGACATAACTTATTAGAATTGTGAGATGGTTTGATTAGAGTCTGCCGACGTTCAAAAGTTGGGAAGTGCGGGGTTACGGGTCCACTTCAGAGTGCGCCGACGTCTGTTCTGTGGAACACTTCAGGCACTGGGGTCAAACATTTGTGATGAACACTTCTGGGCACAACACACTTATATTAGGTTGTAAGGAAAGTTCTTCCGATTTTCAGAACAGTACATTTTCTTGACTTTTCAAAACAGGAAAGCACATTAAGAAATGCATAAATCACCATCACGTACTGCCACTCTCCGCCCATTTTTGGAAAGCCTTTCGATGCCCTCGGCTTGGAACTGTCTTAGCATTGAGTCGGAAAAGTTGCCTAAGCAGCGATCCAAGTCATCTCCATTATCGAACGCTCTACCTTGTATGGCATTAGAGGGGGACAGGAGAAGGTGATTATCTTTCGAGGCAAGGTATGGGCTGTACGTTGGGTAAGTCAGCACTTTCCGTCCAAAGCCGGGTAGCTTCTGGCGAGTCACACTTTCAATATGTGGATGAGCATCGTCGTGGAGAAATCGAATCTTGCCGTGATTCGGACTCTTCTCTGCGATTTTTCCGGCCGATCTATCCGGCTTCTGATAGCACAGGTCTAGCGTGAGGACAGTGTCGCGTGGCAGTAGCGCTTAGTGGACGATGCCTTTGCTGTCACCCAGACAGTAACCACAACCCTCAGAGGGTGATCACCCGTCTTCGGCTGCTGCTCATCCTTGTCAACTCAGTGTCGATGGTGCTTGATGTTGACGTACAGCCACCACTTCTCATCTCCTGTAAAGATGGACTTCAGCCGGTTTTCAATGCTCCTGTAAGAGAGCAATTCAATAGCCACCTGTGCACACCGCTGTAGATCGCACCCGGTCAAATCATGATCACTCACTGCGATAATTTTTTAACCTTGACCAACTGACGCAGGTGATCGGCGATGCTAGTAAAGTGAACATCCAAGACTTGCGTCCCACCACACCTAGTTTGCCGTGGATCTGAATCCACCGGCTGTCGCAATCGATCATTTTCGACTCTGGATGCGCGTCCCAATCATGCGGAAACATTGAGGTTGAAGTCTTCAATAAGAAGTTGAGAATTGTGCAGTGCGTCCGGATGCTGTACCATCCCCAAAGAAGAGCAGAGAAACCAGAGCCACATGGTGAGCGCTCGTGTCTCTGCGCAAGCGAGCGGCGCCGAGGTCCCGCCCCTGTCCGCGACCATTTGGAGTTCCCTGTAGATGGTTTGTTATGTACAGGACTTTATTGACATCACATCGCCTGCCGTATTCCCCTCCCATGGCTACTTAATTATTCTCATTCGAGCTTTTTTTATGGGAGAACATCTTAATTGTTATCTCAACGTAGGAAATAGATCTACGTGATATTCCGACGACTAGTCTTTACTTGTACCCAAATTTTCTTCTTCCTCAGCGTTTTTCCCGTTAGCGGGGTCTGCTTTGCTGATCCTTCTCTATTCTATTCTATTCTATTTATTACGCTTCTTAAGGAAGACGTACAACAGCATATGAATAAGCAACTCAACAACCAGTAAAACCTTAAAACCAGTAAAACATTAGACTCAGATGTAAGAAATAGAAACAGAGAAAAAACAAAACTGAACAAGGCACTTTGACGCCACATTGTCTTGTCGTGCGCTTGGAAGGGATGGATCCTAGTCAACTTGAGGTCAGCGTGCAGAATGTCAAGTCATCGTTGCTTGGGCTTTACTTGTATGCCAATAAAAAGCAGAATTGACTGTGTATTAATCAGTTCACGTCAACAAACATGTACGGTCGACGTACCAGTCAATAAGTGCACGTAAACACAAGCAGATCTAGCAGGTGCACTACAATAATATAGTCCATTCAACCGGTAGTCAGTACTGGTAGAAGGACCATGGGCTGAGATGCGGTCGTTTTCAATCAATATCAGGTATGCTTGATAGTGCACAACCGCACAGCCTACCTTCAGTCTGTAAATGCACCAATACTGACTCTTTTCTGAACCGCCTATACCAGATTCAATCACACATGTATAGTGAAGTCGTTTTGACAGTGCGTTCTCCGCGGCAGCGGCCCTGCTGGCGTTGGAGCACGCAGTGCGGTCGGTCAAACAGTTGATCCACGACCGATCCGGGTTCTTTGGCGAGTTTTATCGTCTGTTCCCCTCTTCAGTTGTTCTAAGAGCTAAGAAAGAACAATATCAGAGAAAACAAGCGATAAAACTCTTCAAAGATGCCAAGTCAATCATAGGTCACCTTTTTGACCGACCGCGCTGCGTGCTCCAATGCCATGCAGCCGCTGCCGCGGAGAACGCACTGTCAAAACGACTCCACTATACATATGTTGGTCAAGATATGTTTCATATCATACTCTGTTATGGCTTGAGAACATTTACTGTCTTATGGCTTGAGAAACCTTTGTATCCTTCACTGTACACTGCTTTCTTCCAGTCGTAGTGAAACAGTCAGTTGCAGCAGTGGAAATCGTAGGTGATAGGAAGTGTCACACTCCTACTCCACTACCCGCACTTCCATCTCGAAGAGCTCGATAATCTAGGATCAGAAGGGAATATCGCGTAATCATTCCTATCACTGTATTCGCTCGATCATAACGATTATTGGTTGCTGTAGTCAATATTGTGCTGAACGCCAGAAAATCACGTTAACTTTATTGTCAAATGCTTGTTATTCTCTTGTGACGTCATTGTTTTCACTCTATATATAATACTATAAATACAGTTTTAGAAAAATGCATAGGCGAATCTGCGAGAACAGGAAAAATAACATTGAACGATGTCCGTTTCAAGAACCTTTTGGTTGTGTGTAGAAACTGATGTATTCATCGAATGATTTTTGATCCTTTTGATACTCCTCTTTGTTTGGTGGGGGAATGGTAGCAGCTTGACATACATCTGAATACCCCTTTGGAATGTTCAGGAACACCGATTGAATAGGGGAATTGCTGCGTGGTGCTGCTGCCGCCTTGACGGGATCTTGCTGCATGCTTGGCTTGTTCATTGCAACGGATGCTTCTGCTTTCTGAGCTACAGTAGACGGTACTGTCGGTCGGAGTACTGTAGCCTGCTGTTGTTTAGGAGGTTGGACCGCCTCTTTTGATGTGACTTGTTGCTTATGTGGCACAAGGGGTGATACCAGCTCCTGAAAAAAACACTGCTCATAACTAGCACTCATTGTAGGTTTCGGACATGAGAGCACGGTGTGAAATACACTGTTCATTGTAGATATTTTAGGTGATACCTGTCCTGACTTAATTTTCTCAGGGGTAGTGGGCTGAAAATCAATTTTAGCAGTACAAAATGGGTTGCACATAATTTTGGATATACCTGTCTAGACTTGAATTTCTCAGGAGTGGAAATCTGAAAATGAAGTTGAGCGACATACGTCACACACAATCTTAGACATACCTGTCTCGAGTTAATTTTCTCAGGTGTGGTGGGCTGAAAACCGAATTTAGCGCTTTCACTGCAAAGAAAAACAACGAAGATGAAATGGGGGCCTACCTTTGCAGATCCAGATCTAATATACTGCGTTGGAATCTTGTACACTATCTGGAATCACACACGGACTAGAACAGTTATGAAACATATGTGAATTTAATAATTTAGTTTTTAAATGAGTTTACTTTTGATCCTTGAGTAGCGTTCAGAAAATCCACGGCGACAAGGAAAGGTAACTATTGATTATACTAAGTGGTAACATAAGTTTCCGCTTTTTTTGGCATAGTGGTTTTTGAAGGGTTCTAACAAATTATTGTCAGTTAAATTTCGCGTATGACCATAGTTTCAAAGCGCATGATCTTGCTAACATTCAGGAATTAGAAATCTATTTTTCTGTCCAATCTTCGGAAAGGAAATACTATAAAACGATGCCCTCAAAAAAACGCAAATTCGCTAACTTCTATCACATGTTCACTGGACCCCAAGCTCAACAGAAATGGGCGAGGTAGTGCTAGAGTAATTTTTATTTTTCCCAGTAATTTCGCTATAAATCTCACTCCCAAGCAATCTCAAACACAAGCATCAAACATGGTAACTCGAAAATTTGATCGTGCGTTTTCCTCTCTGAAATTGAAGCGAATTAAAGTGGGGATTCCTCCACTATTACCATCAATCAACCGTTTGAGGAACAGAAATTGGTAGAATTTTATGGAATGTTCCGCAAATCACTCCATTTTGCCCAACTGCAGAGCACTCCCTAATTTTGGTAATCGAACTGTCCGGAAACTCGCGGGAAAATTCTAAACTGTGCATCATGTAACCGGAATCCTACTCTAACCGACACCAGTTATCAGAACTCAGGAATGTCCATTGTATGAGAACCCATTTGTCAAACTGAGTAACCTCCAACAATACCCGACTCTGTTCTTTGCCTCGTAGTCAACCGAGTTCTAGAGCTGCGGAGTTGAGCCACTGATGAAAAAATTGCAGAAGATCAACGACTATTGTAGTGCATACTTTGGTTGATACACATTGTCCTTTGATTTGTTCACAAAACTTTCCTTAGTGAAATGTTCGAAACAGCGGAAACTTACGCTACAACCTAATAGTGCATATTGTTACCTTTGGCTTCTCAGTAGGCGACTTCAGCACTTGTTGGCGTGTTGAGCTCTTTGGTTCCTGCAACTACGATAGACACGAGAAGTTTCAAAACACCGGAAACTTATCTGCAACCCAATAGTGCTTATTTTTACCTTTGGCTTGTCAGTAGGCGACTTCAGTACTTGTTGTCGTGTTGAGCTCTTTGGTTCCTGCAAATAACATAGACACGAGAAGTTTCAAAACACCGGAAACTTATCTACAACCTAATAGTGCTTATTGTTACCTTTGGCTTGTCAGTAGGCGATTTCAGCACTTGTTGCCGTGTTGAGCTCTTTGGTTCCTGCAACAAACATAGACATGAGCCGGCGTCTTTATATGCACTGATAAACCTATCGACTCCCGTCTCTGGATCAATTTTGATATTTAAAGGCAGTCCCTACGAAAATCTTCTCCAGGAATTTAGCGTAATCTTGGGTTCGCAAATGCGACGTTCACGAGAATGAGGGCCAGTTTGAAACTCAGGAAAACGGTTTTCCAAGTTCGCTAAGGTTGGAATAAATGGTTGGGTTGTCAGGTATTGATCGGGCAAAAAAGCCGATAACACTGCCTCGTCACGCATTTTTTGACGCATTCGGATATTCGCATGGTTAAGCACCTTTTCGAGTGAAAAAGGAACTCTGATAACTGTGCAGCACGAACGCAGCCCGAACGCTGGTTCGGTTAGAAACGCTAGCAGCAACGGTTGACAGTTGCTGCCAACCTCCCCTCCATTGCTTCTCAAGCTTTCGTCCCTTTAGCAGCAATGGAGGGGAGGATGGCAGCAATAGAGAGGAGGATGGCAGCAAAGGAGAGGAGGATGGCAGCAACTGTCAACCGTTGCTTCTAGCGTTCCTAACCGAACCATTACGGTGTTCGGGCTGCGTTCGTGCTGCACGGTTTTCAGAGAAAGAGGAAGAGGGATTGCAGGTGGCACAGTCCATCTAAGGGGAAAGACAATATCTCAGGGGAAAGGACAAAAAAGAAATAAGAAATACGGCAAATACACAACAAAAAAACGGGCGTCAAAAGGCACAACAAAAAAACGGACGTCAAAAGCTGGGAAACAGGTGAACAGCCAGTGAAAATGAAGAATAGGATGGAAGGAGATGATTACAACCATCACTATTCAAGAATTGTGGAGTGAAGTGCTGGGAACAAGACTCATCATGGGGAAACTGAGTGACTGCAGGCCAAGACAGTTGATTCGTGTCAAGCTACAACTTGTCCGAAAAAGGGGAAAAGCATATCTAAGTTGGTTTCTTCTGAGAACCCTTGAGTGTCCTCGATGCAATTTTCGTAGAACTACTCGAACTTCTTCTATGCCGGAAATCGCACTATCGTAGGTGCTGCCTTTAAAAACATTTTCCAGTGGACTGCTGTCTCTCCTTTTCCATCTGCTTCTTTGGGATCAGTCTGTATTACAATAAAATGAATACACTCGATTCATTCCTCAGGTATGCGGTGGTCAACGAAGAAGATTCTATATTAGAGAGAGTACAAGCTTAGCCACGGTAAAAATTCGATAGAAGTGATAGAAATGATCGTCAATAGAAACGATCCGGATGGTCGACAACGACCGCCCACAAGGTGAAAATTTCCGAAAAGGGGTATCAAAGATCAGAAGTTAAGCATCAAACTTAGATTGGAATCGTCAACGTAAATTCCTAAACTTTAGATGCTGGTCTGACCCTCTTAGTACTTCGTCATTCGCTTTATGAACTGTGTTGAAATGTAACCACAATTTCATCATGTTTTCCTGGTGGTGTTTGAAAACATGTTAAGGTTTTTAGTGATTAGTGCTTCTGCACAGTATATTTTTCCCCATCCTGGTCTCGACCTCTGTGAGTACCCCCTCCCCCCATTCCTACCATTGTTCGTACTTTCAACAGTGCTCTTACTTTTGCCCACTCCTGCTTGATCAACAAATTATGAAAGTGCTGCTTGTGAACAGGACGAACCACATCTGATAAGAAGGTCATCTTAGGCATATATTACCAACTTAAAAATACGTTGAGGAATTATGAATGTCCTTTTGTCGCAAGAAGAAAAATGCTACAAAGGTATCAGTTTAACAGCTCCATGTTATAGAAATATCCTGATTAAAAGCAGCGCCCTCAGAAATTTTCGACCTCGAGATTTCGGTACAATTTGGGGTAAATGTGTGGGCTAAACACCATTGCAAGGCTGAAAACAGTCGAAACCGTAGAAATACCCGTTTTCTGGAACCCATCAGTTTATCGCTTTCAAGCAGATTAGGCCGAGTTGCGCGATCTGTTCAATGTGGACCTATCCAGAAAAGTCGATATCTCTTTTGTCTTTTGTCAGCTGTTTCAGAGGCGCAATAGGTTTTTGGCCGTGTTTTGTTGCACTCCTAAAGTATATGAAGAAAGGAAAAAACCTTGAAAAAGATGATATAACCAATCAAGGTATCGCAGAAATGCCACCGAATTGTAAAACTATCTCACAACCATGTAAAAATATTCGAAATTGAGACAGTGGCGCAATTCGGTCATATACGTAATTAAAGAAACGATTCCTTGCAAAATAATCCGTTGCTGCCACAACTCGATAGAACGACCCCGCTCTGATCCTGTTGATCCAGGATCTTGGACATTCACTTAGTTATATCTTAGAAACGGTTGCGTTTTCCATACTACTTTCCTCGTAAAATTTATGGGGCAATTGCTAAGGTTTCAAGACGGTCAAAATCTTAGACACGATAACTTCCATGGGTGCTGCCTTCAATCAATGACTTCTCCACCTCTTCCGTACAGGGGATGAGTGTTCTCTTCAAAGACTAATGTCAAAAACACAAAACAGAACTGCAAGGAGGAGTGCCCTACTCTCACCAATGGACTCTTACCATGTCTTAGGCTGAGTAACATTTAAATAAGTGGATATGTTTTGTGGCAGAACGTCTCATAGTACTAGCAAGTCCAACGCGTTCGTAGAGAGGTGCAACTTCAATTCTCGTTAGGTTTTGTGACTTCGAAGTATGGCCTGTTCCTAAATGTTTGACTGAGGCGGCGTTTGTGCGACTAAATTCATAGATCAATTCGTCTCTTCCAGGCCCTGACGAAGGCGAAGCCGCCGAAATTTTCACCAATAAAAGACATTATTGACAACTTCGTGTTCGGCTAGCAAATTCTCAAATTATACTGGCCAGACCACTAGAGGAGAGGAAATCCCAGACGAATGGTGATCAAAGTGGCATGGCGATCAATAGGCATCGTTCTCATTATAGCTGTCTTTCACATCTTTAGTCCATTTTGGATACAACTTCGAGTGGAACAGGCAATGAGAAGCGATGAGCTCCGTTTGGAAACGATCCAAGGCGAGGTAAAGTTTCAATCGACACGTATATCATTTCAATCATCGTTAGCGCGAGGGGAGCGGGGTGGGATTGTGGGGAATAACACGTCCGGCATCACATCACATGATTCATCGGAGTGGTCAGGTTCGTAACAAAGAGAGGGTATCTCCTTGAGTGGGTCCCGCTGGTTCAATAGACGGCTGCAGGTCTTTGATATATAATCATGAGGGAGGGTTTTTTAGGATCTACCTACCTGCGGCTTTCCCATCTCCTCAGTTGATAGTGTCGCCTTTGCAGGGGACTTTTTCAGTCCCTTGCTCTGAAAAATGTATTGTATAAGTGCTCAAAAGTTTGCATCACAGTTTTGGCGTCGTTTAGCAATGTCTGCGATCATTGACTCATAAATTCCAAACTGTATGAACGCACCTCATTTACAGCGTCGTCACGAACTGCCTTCAAAGCCCGTTCTCCGGAGGGTTTTTCCTGCAAGGCACTGTCTTTTCGAATGAATTCGAAATGACCTCATCAGTTTCATGGTCACTCAGATGGTTGATGGGAATTGGCAATGGAACGAGAGGAAATACTACTTCTTATCAATTGCAGCTCATGTGTGTGAGTTTGTGCACGAGAACCAGCCATCAAAAACACAAAATAAGTACACCATCGTGTTCAGCGCGTCGAGTGATGTATGGAAATGTGGTAAATTTTGATTTCTATCTGGATTTAGAGGTGTTTCAGGTCAGTTCAGTCATGCTCGGACATGTTAATTTTTTTTTAAATAACCGAAATTAGTTTACACCCCTGTTGGAATGAGTAAATGACCGTATAGAAGGGAAGAGGTGGATACGATGCCGCTAGAAGGAAGACAATGAACCAGACTGACGGACTCAGACAAATCCTCGCTTGTCGCGCGCGCCTGTTTGAGGTCTCCGCGAGAAGCGAGCCCGGCTTCGCTTCGCCCGGAGAAGAAGGAAATAGTACAGTTTCGATGACGCAGGTCGATAAAGTCGCTCATTCCTCCCGGAGCAGAATTTCGCTAGGCGCGGAGCAGACGAGAGACGATTTCCGGAGGACGCAGACGACGAGAGGCGCTCGCTCGGCGCGCGCGACAACATCGCACGGCGCGCGCGAGAACAAATCTTCACCAGCAAGAAATACGAAGCAACATCAGTGGGACTCTGTCGGTCAGTGCTGCAGACAGGTTCGGTTTCTGAAGGCGTGAAGCCAGTATTTTTCAACTGCTAATCCCTATCCATCAAAGGGGAGGTCATAGCGGCCACTTTTGTAGAGATGGTAACGCACCATCAGTTTATCTATGTGGTGGACCCTTGTCGGCAAATGTTCAGCACCTGATAATCATCCGGTATAGACCGGTTGTGACGTCGTCGCTGAGCGCGCGC
>KN727685.1:1279-24790 GCA_000816745.1 Ancylostoma duodenale | reverse complement strand
CGGAATATGCATTATTACTAAGAACTAGATCCAAAACATGGCCTCCACGGGTTGGAGCTCGGACATGCTGCTTGAGATTACAGGAACGGCACATCTCAATGAAATACTTGGAGCCAAGTGTAATACCAGCCGGGTTCGGGCTGAACCAGTTAATATCAGATAGATTGAAATCACCGCTGATGACATGTAGCCCTTCACAAGATGATAGGTCGTTCAGTACCTTAGTGAGTTGGATGGTGTTGTTCAAATTACAGGATGGAGTTCTGTAAATACCACTTATACGAATGGTAGACTCAAGCAGTTTCAAGTCACAAGAAAGGATTTCATATGCCTCAGGGATAGACTCACGCCATATAGTTTCGAAAGCAATGGTACGTCTGATGAGTATGAGCACGCCTCCACCCTTTTTATGTCCCCTATCGCACCTTAGAAAACGAAAATCATCGCATAAATCGCCAAGAATTGGTTCAAGATTGCATGATTCATTGAGCCAGGTCTCAGTGACAACGACAACGTCGCTACGTAGCCTCTCGATGACGAATTTCAGCGGGGCTGCGTCCTTTGGAGCGAACTTACATTACAGGTTAAACAATTAAGAACGGTGACAAGTTTCCGAGGATCGCTTATTAGTTTACCGACACATTGTTAAGAGGGATAGACTGAGTAGCGAAGTGGGTACACCAACAAAACTACGGTTAGTGCGTCTAGCTTCCCGGTTGCGATCCCTCTCCTCCTTAGTTAGGGAGGGGCGTATAAAGGCTCCCTTAAAAGGAGTGGAAGGCAGCCGGAAAGCTCTTTTGATGGTGAGTTTTTGGAAGAAACTAGAAGGGAATACAACTTTGATAAGACGATTCCTACTAGAATCTGGTTTACCAAGTCTGTAAACTGCTTGAGGGACACACTCAACATCTAAGTTATCAAGCAAGTTAATGACAACATGAAAGTCTTCCTTTGCTCTTTCAGTAGGTTTCAAAGCATTAGATTCACTGATACCATGAATAACCACTGACCTAAGTCGCTCTTTTTCACCAAAATTATTAGTCATATTCGAGAAACTCGACTCATGAACTCTAGCCGAAGAAGCTAGCTTATGCTCAGCATCAGCAAGGGCACGCTTAAGATTGCTATTCTCGTTATGCAGACTACTGACTTCTTCATGCAATTTTCGGTTTTCTTCTAAGACCGTAGAAAGACTATCTTGGAGATGTAAGATGTGATTAATAAGGGTCTTGAGGAATACCGGCGTTTTCTTGTCGGTGTGCAGCTGTTGCAATGCCTTCTCTATATCGTCTGGTCCGTTACCTTCGCTCTCCATGGCGGCCATGCTCCTGGTTTTCCTTTGAGTCTGAGAAGCGCAAGACGAGGCCATGGCTATCTCGGAGTCTACGAAGATCAAAAAAGACAGGAATTAACGGATCAATGTCAGAGACACGAGTGTATCGGCGGAAAACCGATTGACAATTCACCTGTTGAGGTGGCTTTTTAATGGCACAACAAGTATCTCAGTCCACGAAACCAGCCACAAGGTTTCTCGCAGCTCCTTCTTGGATCAGAGACCAATTTGAGCTGACTAGAATCAGCTGCTACGAGCAGAATCCGGGAATGGAGAGAGCGTAGAGCGGAGCGACTGCACGACACGACGTTGGATTGATTATTAAAATTAACAAAAATAATTTCGTTCGCGTTTTCAATGGTGTGTTTACATTCTCATGATGTGTGTGGTTTTTCCAACTGATTTGTTGCCAAGCTAATCTTTCCAGCCTCCCACATCCACCTGAGCCCAACTGAGAATAACCAGCTTGCGAAGAGTTTTCCTGGACTCTACGAAGTCGTTCCGAGAGGCGAAGTCATTATCAAGGTGAAAAGTGCTTACATCAATCTCCAACAAACTATCCGTGCTTCAGTACTTAAATCTAAACTAAAACACTCTAATAGTAAGTACGGTTCTAATTTTTTTTTGTTTCATGGAAACCAACCTCACTGTAGCGTTAGGTAGAAATGAAAGTGTTCTAGTTTATAGTAGGTTTATGAAACAAGAGGTAACGCATTGGCGGTAGTGTGCTCTCCTGGATGTGTATGCTCTTTTTACTGTTTGTAACACATTTGAACTAGCAAACCCCTGTATAACAACGTTCTAACGAATGTGCAACTGCGCTACACACGCATTGAGCAAAGCGGAGCTCATCTCAAACTCCTCAAATAGGTACTTCACAAAAATACGATAGAAGAACGATAATCATAGAAAAGTTCTTAACAATATCAATCGGAAGCATGTAAAATGTAAAAGGAACTCTCAACAATCACATCCTAGATGGTTCAATATGTCATCTATTGTGTTGCTGTTAACGTCATAAACTAATGTAGTATGCTCATGCGGAGTCTTCAACTTCGAAGACATTACATGAACAATTGAATGACAATTGCAGCATCAAGAAACTAGTTCATATCGGCAAATAAAAAGTTGGCTGGGACATCTAGTTCTAGACGGCATTCCGAGAAGGACCTAGTCACCGGTCGTTGATTTTCATTGTAACTCATGCTTCACTGCGATAGAATCTAGATGGTTTATTCTATCTCCTTGGATGTTTCCTCATATATTGTTGCATTGAATATTGTTCGATGCTCCTCTGTTCCTTTTGATGTACTGATATGAGACTGAACGTAGCTACCTATTAGTTTGGCAGCAAAGTAATCCAAAAATTCCTTTTATTCGAAAAAAAATCGATGAAAACGGGGAAGTAACTCAGAGTTTATTCGAATACATCCCCAAGGCTATGAAACCAGGGGTATATACAGGGACGAAAAAATGCGGCCTTCCGAATTCCTACCGCTGTATATCCAACCCTGGGAATGCTGCTCAAACCGTGATTGAAATTGATGAAAGTACTTGTTTGCGCATCTATTTTGATTTGGTGTGAGCTTCCTTGGCGAGCCCTAGGGCCAGCTATATCACTAACGCAATCAAGGGCAGTGTCTTCAAATACTTCACAAGACTTCTCCGATCCAGCCACTTCGAGTCAGGGGACAAGAGGGAACATGTGTTGAACGATCCCATTCCATTAGACGAAAAAATGCGGCCTTCCGAATCCCTACCGCCAGGCAGAATACTACCACCCACGCAGGACTGCCCCGAGAATTGATGGAAGCGGTCAAGCAAAAACTGAGGAAGTGGAAACGCTCACTTTGAAACACACATTTTCACCCGTTCTTTCACTGTATTCGACAAAAGGGTTTACAATAAACCATCGGAGCTGGTCTACAACTCCATTTCCCACTCTTCCTATTCTCCTGACCTCCTTAGTGGTTTGCTCAATCCGTGCTTCCTTATCGAGGAAACAATTTCTCAAAATTAATTATGTTAAATTCGGAGTTGTTTAGTGCTTGAACTTCCAGAACCCGGTGTTTGCGGAGATCGGAGCCGGCGACCTGTCCAAGAAATAGTCCGTTGTCTCTGATAGAGATCTGATAACACAGTTAATTAAATAGGTCTTAGGATAAAATTGAGGAAAAATTGAGATCAAATCGATTTGATTTGATTTGAGGAAAAATTCCATAACCTGTCTATATCTTAGCGACATCTTAACCCACCGACGACCGCGTGGCTCACCGGTGAGCCGCGCTTTTTTGGTCGCGTGGGACCGCGCGGCTCACCGGTGAGCCGCACTCTTCTTAACAAGTACTGGACCTTATTTTTGAACCATTTTGCAGAATTTCCACATGGAATGGTTACAGTACATCCTCAGAAGGTCTCAAACAAGTGTAGTTCAAGAGGGATTTCTCCATTATTGCGACAAACATCATGAAAAGGATGGAATTTTGAAGTCGAGGAAAATTGCTTTACATTTCTTTTGCATTGGATGGAAGTACCTACAAATAAACACGTTCATTACATCCTGCGCTTCCTTATAAGTCAGGCTAGAGCCATAGGAACGTGTATAGTCTTTGGACACTCCCTCACAACACTCAAAACACCTTTTAAGAACTTCTTTCGACCTTAATGGAAGCAAAAAGCTTTTAGGTTTGCTCCTTTCCTGGTCAGATGATACCGTCGATCTTCTAGAACCAGATTTCAGATTATTTTTGGGGAAAGATCTGTTTTATTCCCAATTCTCTTATCGTGACGGTGTGGAACTCGGCGGGCGCCGCCTTCTTGAAAAGGGCGCTGGTCCCACGCGCCAGACACGCGAAGATGCGCGCGGTCGTCAATGTGTTAATTAGTAATCCTTTCTTTTTCAAAACGCAGTTTTATTGACTTCTTCGTATCGGTCCACGCCCTCGGTACCAGAAGTTGGCCCACACAGTCCGACAACGATGAGTTAAGAGTCCATGAGAGACTAAGTTATTTAGATGGTGTGAGTTTGGTAACAGTGTTCTGCGTCCCAAGTTAAAATTTTACGGGGGTGCTGCCTCTTAGGCAATCAGGAGGATATTGTGGTGGATTCCAACTGATGATTAAAAATTTTTTCATCTCAGTGGGAAGGACTCAGACATTCGGGCGTTTGGAGCGCCGGCATGACACCTGAGGGGCAAACGCAAAAGTGGGCGGAGTTGGCGCTCCTATTCCGCCGTTTGTGGCTTCTTATCCTGCATTAGACCTGCCGTGATCCTGCTACGGGGATGGCAGGATTAAGGCAGGTCATCTTCTATTGCAACTGGTGACTACAAAAATACTACAAAAATGAGTTCGCCAGGCAAGTGTGTGCTCCCTGCGCCAGCGCTCGACGAGCCGAACATCTGCGGCGAGACGAATTTTCCGTCCGCGCCGCGTAGGCACGCGAGCGCCCCCCAAGCATCTTGTCTGGCCAAAATGTACACTGCGCTACGGTTTCAACCGAGCCTCAGTTGGCCAGACAAGTCCCGTAGGACTCGTCGGGTCTCCACCAGAGCGAGGACTTGATTAAGCTTATAGCCTCTGCCGGCTTATATACACTTCATTTGCAACGTAGCAGTGGAAAAAAAACACGGTGCAGGTCAACCTGCATATACTCTGCCTCATGCGCTCACAGCAGGTTCTTTTGCTGCATCCACACCTTCAGCAAGAACTCCTGCTCCACCCGCGACTACCTGCCAGAAGCCTGCATCGGCCAAAAGTGGGCGGGTTCACCGGCGCTCCAAACGCCCGAAGGTCTGAGGATGAGAATGGTCCATAAATACCAAATCATATAAAGGCTAGGAACGGGTAGGATGTTGTCAGAGTAGCAGAGATATATTGGCACGAGCCATAATAGGTTGGCCGTAAAATAGTTTACTCACAACTTTAAACCACCATACGTAATCATCGCTTCGAGCTGATTCAGAATCTGTTAACATTTAAACCACGGAACGAGGTGAGACTATGAATCTAATTGTGTTCGCGCTAGAGCTATCCTCACAAAAATGGTCCCTATGGTACAGGTGGTACAGTTTCAGGGAAGCGTTTGCTTCTTACACAGGATCCCAAAAACAACTTGTCGACAGGCATCTGGCGAGCAAGTTTCTGATCGCATCTGAAACTTGCTTTTGCAAAAGCTTGTCAACAACTTGGTTTTGCACTTCCTTGTCGACAACCTGTCCACCCAAAGCTTGTCGACAACTTGTTTTTACTCTTTCTTGCCGACAGGTTGTCGACCGCGTCGACTTGTTCTTGACCCGTTCTTCACTGACAATCTGTCAGCTCTACAAGACTGCCCAAGGTAGGACCTGCAGAGGATAACGCAAATGTCCTTCATTAAGAAGCAAACCCTTCCCTAAACTGTACCATAGTAACCATTGCCCTGATGTCCACAATGGTTACATCGTATGCGCGGGTATGCGTACGGTACGCGGGTATGGGAACTTGACTCTATATCGTCGACAGTCGAAAAATCTCGTTGAAGCGCAGAATGCCACCACGAGCAATTCTACAACGTTGAGTAAAAAGATGGTAAGTGGTTATCAACGTCGCTGCTTTCTTTCGTGCATTGGTTTGAGTGTATGAGCCTATGGTTACTTTCCTATGTGCAGCATTTTGAGGTACGAGTTGGAATATCAGCTGTTGAGCAGGCGTCTTCAAGCATTGGCTGGGCTGTTTCCGTAGGAGCAATTGGGATGGCCATAGATCGATTTCGCCAACTTGGAATCGCTGATGATTTTGATTTTGAGTATGTTTGTTGCAGAATGCTGTGGCCATCTAACTATATTCTCACAATAAATGACCTTGAGCGCATTACTTCAGCAAATGACAATCTTTTGAAGAACGCCGGCGAGGTAAAAGATTCTTTTCGCCATTTGCTACGCGTTGCCGGAACGTAAAAATGAAGTGAACGTAAATGTGGTCGTAAACAATGATTTGCCGCATTTTCTCTGCTTTTTGCGAAATGATAAAAGCAATGGCATTTGCGCAAAATGTTTCCTTTTTTTTTTTTGAAGCCAAATCTCCAAAGCATCCGTGCATCTTCCTTGAGTTGATGCACTGTTTATAGTTTCGTAAGCACGGACAATTCGGAGGAACTTCATGTTATCTTCACCATTATTTAGAACTTCAATATTCGTAATAGATTATTGAACTATAAGTAAAACAGTTCGTGCTCACATATTCATATTTTGTTCGCACACTGCAATGATGTGCATAGAAACAAGTATGTGGGAGAAATTTTCGCATAAATTGCAGTGAATCTCTATCCACGATGCGAGACTATCAACTCTCACTGACTAACACTCTCACTGACTAGCTCCCACTGACTAACACTAACAATTCTTCTGCGGCTTCAACTCGGAAGAATCAGCTTCTCTTTGATCAAAAACCACCAAGAGATTCATGACCAGTACTTGGAATACCCAAAGCCACCAATTATAGGTTTATCGTTGAGCAGACAACATGTAATGCCTCAGATGCTGTAGGAGACGGGCTCAATTTCATGACAAGACAGAATGTAGACGTTGTAATTGCGCCACCGTGCAAAATGGGTGAGTGCTACGAGAAAATTGAAATTTTAGTTGATAATGCCCCTAATCTTTTTCAGGAGCCGTGATGATGGCGCATTTGTCTACTGTATACAAGAACCCTGCTCTCATATGGGGCTACGTAACAGATAGTGATTTTTCAAATGAACAAAAGTATCCGTGGCTGACATCGATTACTGTCAACTCGAAGACGTGAGCAAGGCTGCGAATTGTACCACTGTTCTCTTACGCACATTCTGACAAGTAGGGAGATAGAACAACAAGGACAGTTTGATCTGTGCCACCCTCAATTATAAGTTCTATCATGAATTAAGTGAAGGAAAGAATGCCACAGAATGTTGAATTCAGCAATCGAGCTTTTTTTTAGCGTGTTGCAAACATGGACCTATACGTGGGAAAGAGAAACGGGCTGAGTATTCGTATAAGCTTTCCTTCCTAAACTGAAGACAATGCAAAGAACTGCTCTCGAGTATATGTAAACATCCACCAGCAAAAAAGCAGACCTTAACAAAAGCAAAGTGAGAACCAAACGAAATTCTCCACAGTTCTCTGATCTATGTGAATAAGTTCAGAAAACCAATGGTTCCCAGTGCTTACTACTCTTGAGAAATTCCGGTATCAACTTTTTTCCAAAATTCTGTGCATTGAAAAATTAGTGGGAAGGCGGATATGACCTACAGGACGGTTGAGTGGATTCCCCAGTGCTAGTACCCCAAAAGTATAGAGGACAATCGTGGAATTCAAAGCCCTACTAGAAGTACTCCTTGCCTCACATCCTACTTCAGTCCAAGTGGTTTTCACGAAGCAGATAAGTCTATGCCCCTGCGCCGGCTGGTTACACAGACTAGTGGAAGAAGTCAAGTAAGAACGGCGACATGGAGAATCTCACACTATTTTACTCATTAGCTGAAGAAGCTGCGATATCATACCCTGCCATTTACAATCCCCTAGGTTGGTAGTAAACCCCTTGATGTCGCGAACTCTGAGCTGCCAACATGTGGTGACAGTCTTGTTCACATTTGTTGCGAGATGTTCATGAACCAGGCATAATAGTGCACGCGTTCCTGCTAAAGTCGCAACATAGTTGGCAGCTAAGTTCAATGACTACGTCGCGACAGTGGTCAGCAACCATGTTCGTGACATCGTGGTCATGAGGCGCAGACAGCAGAAGTTAGAGAAATAGTGTGGGATCGAACGAGGCGCGATGTCACCCACCCGGACGGAGTTCGTGATCGTCCAATCTCGATATGCAGTCCAATGTGAAGGCACAAAATAACAAGAATTTCAGATATTTCAGAAAAATATCGAGTACCTCGTACAAAACAGTCATAAGCAGCCTTTCACTTTGTAAGGGGATCTGTGAAATGGAAATTAAACAATCCGGGAAAAGAACCCACGAGAACTCCAAACAACGATTATTAGGTATTGACGAAAGATCAAAAGACCTTCTGCAACGTCCAGACTCCTTAAAAGTGATTCGGAATGTGAGCCGCTTAGAGGAGCCGCTAAGGTGGTGCTGTAGCAGTTTGAAAAATCTTAGCAAACTGATGTACCTAGCTGGAAATTATGCCCAGTAGACCTTCGCGGAGCATATCTGTGGGGACGTTTTATTTAAACAAGAGGTATGCACAAACGTAGTCATACAAAATCCTCAGAAACTAGAGACCCGTCTTCCTTTAGTTTAGCAAAGGTTTGGAATGGTCAGGAGTCGAACCTGTGCAACACAGTAGGATATTCTTTTTAGCGACAAATACGCATGCCACTAGGCCGTGTGCACACGTTCCATCTCCTCATGAGGTTCAGCAGAAATACTTTCTACCTGAAATACGATTCACGGAACGACCATCGATGTCGCGAGATTCTCGCCAAGTGCGCGCCAATGTCGCGAACCTGCTGCCAACTCGTTCGCATCTTGGCTGTCGCGACATAGGGGGTTTACAACCGGCCCTGAAATTACCCTCTAATTACCCTCTACTGCAGTAGCTTGAGCAATCTCCGAGAGGCTTTCCTGTCAATGTAACAATTTTTCAAAACGTTTAGAACTTGAAAATGATTTTAAACTAAGGTTCGTTGACCTCACTGACTCTCATAACTTATTGTTCCGGAAGAAAAAACTATCGACCCACCTGATGTATGCATATTCTATTTACCCAGTTAACTTTGAGGGTTATATGGTTGATTAAATAAGTTTCTCTACAAATTTATGAGAAAAACCGAAAGCAGGTCTAAATTCTAGACAGGACCTTCTCGTCAACCGAACAAAACGCTAACTATGTCAAATTATAGCCTTGGAGTGGCCGTAGTAGCCACACTGGAGAAGTTCGCGTGGTCTACAATAGCGATTTTGTATACGAACAATGATTATGATTACTGTGATTCGATTGTTCAGTCCATCATGGTGATATTCTAACTCTTGATGTTGCATTGATCCGGAGAGCAGTGAAACTTTTAAGGAAGCCGTTAGCAATCCCACTACGTTCACGCCTTACGTTGCCATCAATTCTGCATTAGATCTAGACAACGACAAAATGGTAACAGCCATCATGGAGGAAGTACGACAGAGAGCAAGAAGTAGACCACGTTTTTCTTTTTCTGAAAGTGAACAGCGAATACCTGGTTTTTCAGTCGTTTTGCTTTGTTCCGATGCAAACCGTGACAGGAGAAGGTTACTGATCAAAGCATCACAAATGAATATGGTGGATGACGAATACCAGTACATTGTGGTGGCTATTAGAAACATCGGATTTGGTTGGTTGTTTATTCACTGGGTTGGTTTCCATGTACATATGCAAAAACATTCGCGCAATTCCAGGACAGCCAGCTATTGGACGGGAAACATGTAAGTACGAGCTGATTTGATCCTTTTTTGAAAAGGAAGGGAGGAAGATTCTTGTCAGCGAGAGCCATGAAAGAAACTAGGAATTTACTTCTGTCACAAAACTAAATACTCGCCGCCACATTCACGCAAAATTTGTATTCAGTTTCCAACTGTTACAGTGAACAACGGTATGACTCCATTTTGGGAGGATGTAGATGGAAAATATGAAGATGAAGTGGACGATGTTGTGAGGTCGCTCGCCAAGAAAATGTTAATTGTAAGTCTCAACATTTACGTGAATGATCTTCTCAGCAAAGGAAACATTCTTAGATCGACCTCAGCAGTGATGTCAAAGACCAGGCTTATCTGGCTGAGTTCCGTGCTAATGTGGCTAACAGAGTCAAACTACCGCCACTGAACTGTGACACGCCTCGATGTCTGAATACAACTGGACTAACTGTAGGTCCATTATACCATTTAAATGGTGGGAACTGGAGGCAGGGCAACAGAAGCAGCAATACTGATGGTTATAAACAATGCGGGGGGGGGGGGTTCAAAATGATTTGAGAGAGCTTCGATTTTTGCTGAACATCTTCTCTACAAGTGGGATTATTACAGATGGGGCGCTACGCAAGGCACCTCTACGACTTGTTCTTCCTATATGGACTGGCACTCCAAAATGCCGGACGCAGCTACAAGAATGCGCAGATCATCACTGATTCTATGGTCACCTCATTTTCAGGTAAGTTCATGATACACTGTTCAAATTGTAGGCAGTTTCATGACGATCTCCATGCTAGCATGTTCAGTCTAGAAGTACACAGTATTGTACACAGTGTGATGAGCTAGATTGGTGATTATGCCGTTTCCGGTATCAATACATTGACGCAATTTAAAAAAAAAACCTTGGGAGTATCAAGCTGTATGGGAATTTTCATAGCACTCGTAGTTGTGCAGTTGTGTTAGCCTCGCAATAAAATCCAAAACAGAACTAAAATTGATGCCCAAGAAAAAGTGTACAGTTTCACCTCCTCTAGTTGAGCAATTATGCGTTAAAGCAGCCATAGGAAACTTCATAGGAATTAGCAATCGAACATAGACAACGTGGGAAACTGTGGAAAAATGAGAAGATCCTTCTGATATTTCGCAATATTGGTAACATACGAACCTAAATGACCAGGCGGTCGCAGTCGTCATTCAGAACGGGTCTCCAAGCTTCTAACGCTCGAACGCTCACATAGTTCCATAGTTCCTCTCAGCCAGAATTTCGGCATATGCGAGGTGAGGAACTACTCAGTGTAGGTCCTCCTTCAGGCAGTCTTTTGCAAATTTGTGAGTACGACTATGTAGGATGTCGTGAAAAGTGAGCACACGGGCATGTTATCTCTCAGCTTTGCTGGGATCCAAATGATCGAGTAGTCAAAGAAAGACCGTGCTCCTAGTTGGCCATGTCGCCTGGCAAATACAGGTTTGGAGAGAAAGTTGTTTTTTTTTTGTTCATAAAGAACTATGTACTGATACTGGGCGAGGACAGACCCGATCCATCAGACCATCAGTGGACCCGTACACGTACTGGCCTTTTCTCCACTATTGGGCCAGGGCAGACCCATTCTCCATCCGTGGACACCTATCCTGGTGTTTTGATGTTTTTTTTTTCTGAACTATGGAGCCCCGGCACATCTGTCCGTCATCAGTGCACCCGCACTCCTTGTAAATCTTGAAAATAATAGAAGAAATTTAGAAAATATTCAGAAAGTTTGCACAATTGCACAATGTTCCAGGAAATCTCACAACAGCATATGATGACGCGTTCTTCATTCGTTCATACTGTAATTGAATCTACTGTCCTTCTTAAAAAGCGATGAATCTCAAGACTCCCCAATCCCGGCGGGACCTCAATGGGAGATGCTCTAAGCGATCGTACCGAGTGAAGAAACCGAATGTGCCATCGCTGCTGAACCCCACGGCTTCCACCCACTCTTTCGAGGTGCTCATCATTGCGTGCTTCGTCACTATGCGCAATCATTAACAAGCGCCAATAGGGGGGCTACTCTGCTCCGTACACTGCTGCCATGTAATGTCAAATTGTTGTGAACACTGTCTCGCTCGGAGGGCTCGAGACTGCCAGCAGAGGGCGCAGGTCCCGCCGCGAAACCCTGAAAGCACTGTCTAAACCTCTCGCTTTCATCATTGGAGACTGTATCCATTTTTCTGTGATTTTCGCCCTCAATGCTTGCTTTGTTAAGAGGATTTCTGAGATTTTCTAAAAATTGTAACACCCTGATCACCCACCACTTCTACATGCTGCCAATCGATATTTTGACTTGCCTCTGGATAAAATTCATATTCCAAAATAACACGATTTTCGCAGCTTTCTCGTGGTTCCACAAAAGTTTCCCTCAAGCAAAAGTCTGAAGGATGAGCAGAAAGAAATGCTATTTTGATAAGGAGGTTGTACCTTCAAAAAGAAGGGAAAATTAAAAGTAACCAAGTGATATCTCGAAGGTAGCTTCTTTTAAACTGACCACGGCAAAAAAAATCCAACCCTGCATGCTTGAATACGTAGTATTTTGAGCAATGAGTCAAACAACTATGCCTGACTGCATAAAAATGCTAGACGGATAAAGTTAAATGACAGTAATAGGGATCACACCAAAAAAAATCCGACCTCCCATATTTGACCAGACAATATTTTGAAAAATGAGTAGAATAAATCCGCTTTCCTACAGAGTAACGTTAAATAACAATATTGGCCTGCTTCTCAAGTTGATTCTACCGACGAACATTCTCGTGTTGTGCTGATTTAAACCCACATGGCTACTTGAAGTGTTCGGTTATAGCAAGAAAGGAAGAAAGTATTAAGTTGTCACATAAGTTTCCGCTGTTTTCGCAGGCATTTACAAAGCCTTCCTATGAATGAATACCGATTAGATTTCATCTAGATAATGTTCTAACGCGAACACTGTGGAATGTGAGACCTGCTTTTGCGTTCTATTTTGAAGACGTAATTAACTTCGGAGTGAACCCTTCAGGAATGCAAATTCGGCAACTGCACTTGCACAAACGATAATTTTACCACAACGTTGAACGAAGTTAACCAAAATTGCGTGGGTTTCGATCCATTCTTATTGTTCATGGTACTTTCTCTCTCCATTTTATTGTCGAGTGTTCTCAGGCACAGACACCAAACTTTATAATCCAAAATTTTGATTATGCCGTTTTCTCTCTGAAGTTGAAGTGAATTGAAGTGGGATTTCTTCCACTGTGGCTACAAACATCAACGGTTTGTGGACATTAATCGATGGAATTTTGGGACAAGTACCAAGCGCTCTGTGGAAACCGCACCATTTTCCCATACCGCGGAGGGCGCCTCAATTTTGTTGGTGGAACTCTTTGTAAAGGCTATGAGCTCGCAGAGGAATTTTCAATTAGGTATTATGTAGCATGATTCTAGCTCTAACCATGCGCCGGTTACCAGATCACAACAATGTCTACAGAGCGAGAACCCTTTTGTCAAATTCAGTGACCTCTAGCACTGCCCGACTCACTTCTTTGCCTCGCTGTCCACGGATTTTTAAAGCAGGGAAGTTGAACTCCTGCCGTGAAAAAGGCAAAAGACCAGGGACTGTCCTGGTCCATGCTTCGATTGGTACCTACTGCTATAAAATTTTCCATGAAATTTTTTCATCGAAAATTTCAAAACAGCGGAATCTTATGTTACAACCTAGGAGCCCACATTAGAAGCATGGCCGGCTGAGCCAGACAAATTTACACCATTGAAGCAAATTTGGCAGTGATTTGTTCTACAAATGTGACATAGGGCTTACTGGAGAAGTCGTGATCAGTGCTGATAATACAAGGTCGCCAATATTTTACTTGTACGGACTCGACGAACGTTAAGGCCAAGTTGCTTTTGCTGTAATCACAATCAGTGGAGAGAAAGAAGTCTGTTCATAAGTCTTTTTGTTTATCCACTCGTGCGTGCTTATCATCTGCTTTCCTTCAGAGCATGAAGAAGCTCTATACGGATGCTGCGTCAACCGTGTTCGCAAATCGTGCCAGTAGAAGGTAAACTATTTTCATGTATTTAGACCGTAGCCAAGCACATTTTTTCAAGAGCTCCTCTAAAGGTAGTTTTTTGAAGAACCATATGTAAGGTTGGTGCGAAAGTTTTGTCGATTTTTTTTCTTCCAATAATTCCTCCTAGATGTCGTATAACAACTAGATATGGTAATGCACTTGCAGAACAAATCCTGCTTTACTTTGCTGTTGGTATACCAGATGTCCAGTGCAGTTGAAGGGCAGGAAATACCCGATCATCCATTCCATTCCACATTCCGTTTCTCTTTTCTCAACTGATTTTCCAATGGGACCACAGGCAAATTGGGTCCAAACACCTTCTTTTTATTCAAAATATAGATCACTACAAAATCCATTGCTGAGCTCTGGCTTGCAGCTTTCATCTTAGAAAAACTCAGACAAACGTTTTGTAGGTATTTTGTTTGATTTCTACTGCCAGACGATCCAATCCGTGCTGCTATTTCAAAACGGTACACTAGGCATGGCATACCTATGTATATATGGCGAATATTTGGTCTAAATAGTCTTAGAAGCTTCGCTAGAAAAACGCTGGAGACGGCTAAAGGCTCATTTTCTGCGTGGCCAAAAGCGGCCGAGATTCGCTTCCAGAGCCTGCTTCGAATTTCTTTGGTTTTGCTGGCGAACGCCTCACCATCCGTAACATTTTCTGTGAATCTTGCCGTATAGGTGCTACCTTCCCCAGCCCCTAAACATCTTGCTACTCAAAAAAAAATCGCTAAACATGACCACTCAAAATTGCAGTCTCCGATTTCTCCGCTTTACAATTTCCGCTCTTCTATACATAGGATGCCAAAGGCCCGTTCATAAAACAAATAGTGATCTTTCCTAATCACGAAAGGTATAGCGCTTGCCAAGGTTGTGAAAAAAAAACAGAGAAAGCAAGAGAAAACGACAAAACATTTACACCAACCTAATAATACTAAGCATATATATTCGTATTTACTAATACTGTAGCTTCCATTAGCAATAATTACAAGTAACTCATCCAATGTTTCAGACCGCATAGTGTACCAATATGTGGTTTTTCTGGTTTGGATTGTCCCCTCTCTTTCTTTCGTCATTACATTATCTTCTTGATCGTTGGAATTGCTGTGGTTTCACTCCTGCTACTGACTCTCGCTTTGTTCGCCATTTTCGTCCTCGTGTAAGTTGTTCTGCTCCTTATGTTCATAATTATTACGAACATCGGTAAGAAAGAAACCATTGAACAACAACAACTTCGAAGCGTGCCCGCCAACACTGCAAGCCGCGAAGGGAATAACGACTCCAAATACCAACTTAGTAGGTCCTCCAACTACGCTAAGCTCACATGACGCTCCAGTTGAGGGGAAAACTGGGGGGAAGGGATGTGGTGAAAACAGCAAAGCACTCAATAATCAAGGGGTTAGTAACAAACAACAATATTAAAAGAATCGTTAGGTAACAATGTAGAAAGAAATAAAGTGAGAACGTAGGATAGAAGAAAAAGGTAGCTAAGATCTACCTATAGCGTATGGTTTCGAAAATCATCTTCTGCAATAATAACTCTGTTGTCACTAGGATAGGAAAAATTGCTCAAAAGAAACCCCTGTTTTTGAAGAGTAAGTTTAGCTTTGCACTAAACGCTGATGCTCATGAGGACTGAACTACAGAGACAGGAAGTTGAGTCCAGATTTTGAGAACTCGTGCCATAAATGCGCTGCGAAAATGCTGCGAGTAAGCCTTAGGTAGAATTAATCCAAATTGGTGACCTCCTGTTCTTGTATTGTATTCACTAAACATGAATAAAATGTCAGGATTTACGTCGATTTCTCCGAGCACTCACTTATAAAGAAAACCCTGATCAAATGTGCATCGCCATAGTTGCAATGAATTGCTTCTGAGTCGGCAAAGCCTATCCTTGTAAGATACTCGGAATAGACCATTTCTAGCAAATATACGTAATGTATGCTTCTTTTGAACCGCTCCCAAAGAGTCTATGCCATGTTGTCTCAAGAGAGACCAAAGCGTAGTGCAGTATTCCAACGTGGGTCGGACGTAAGTCACAATAAGCTTGTGGAGTGTTTCGAGATTTTTCGTCGAAAAAGCGCGGAGGATGCGAGTGCACTTTATCGAACGCCCTTGCTGATGTATTCATCAAAATTAAGGGTGTCTGAATAAGTAACATCAAGGTCGCAAACTGAGTTACAGATGTGAACTTCGTGTTTGTTCAAATAAAATCGGCAATTTTGGGGAAAGCGTGATAGTCGTCTTAGATTCGGACGTGGACAACTGCCACCGTCCAGACCATGCTTCTAGAGCGTCGAGGGCAGGCTGAATAGCTTCGTAACAATTAAGTGAATATATCTTGCATTCATCTGCATAGATCGAGCAACTGACTCCAGAAGGTAGGATACTGGGGAGGACATTTATATACAGCAAAAACATGAGGGGACCAAGACAGGTTCCTTGTGGAACGCCACTGTTCGTAGCATAACTCTCAGAGTAAAATCCATTTACATACACTTTCTGATGATGATAATACATTTTTTTGGAAATGGGTTTAACGATACCAAGGTGCCAGACTGAGAGAACTTCCCCATGGAGAAGAAATCCATTAAACATAACTGAGAGTGCACCAGTTAGACCCAAGACTGCATTTTGAGGAAGATGTAAGGGATGTTGTCGGGGGAAAAAGAGCTACATGCAAGAAACGCCAAAAGAGTTCTATAAACTATCATATTTCGCTGTTAATGTCGACACAGTCAAGGTTGGCACTAGTGAAGCGGGGGCAGGTTATACCCTTTTCGACAGGATTCGTGTAAAAGGATTCAAAACGTGTGGCGAACGCTTCAGCTATTTTCACTTCCGACCTGTAGCGCTAACCGTCAGTATTACGCATAGATCCGATGCTGTTTTTTTAGAGGTTTTCAGACGCTTATTAATGAACCTATGGAAAGCTTTTGGGTTATGTTCGAAGGCGATCCTCTCTTCTTCTGCTAGGTGATACTTCGCGAGGTCATGCTTAAGTTTTCTAGAGAAGCGCAAGTATTTCTGAACACCGCGCAAATGACGCGTCCTGAAGACCATGCTGACAAAGGACTGCAGCTTTTGAATTTGATACGGATATGAGGTATAGTTCAGTGTTCTGAACGGTATATATTGAGAAACCAGGTCGTGACTACTACTGACTGGTAGCAGTCATCAGCAGATTTGGTCGTGGAGACTACTTCACACCAGTGGATGCTTGGGAGATGTCCGTTAATTGCGTCATAATCCCCGTGGGCAAAGTCGAGGTACTGGGTTTCCGGTTAACCTTCATGGTCAACAAACGCGAGTTCAAATGAAATCATTGTGTGATCAGAGGTGGAGAAGGGAGGTAGGAATGCATGTGATTGACGATGTCCGGGTCGTTCACAAGGAGAAGATCGAGGGTGTTGCTGTTATGTGTTGTTTCGGTTACGGGTCGTTCTAGAGATAATTCGGTACAAAACTGCAGAAATGCCCTCTCCGCTGACGAGAGAAGTCTCCCGGCCTTGTTCGGTTGCAACCAGTCAATAGAGGGAAGGTTAAAATCTCTTAATATATAATACCAGTCTGGCCGTCCGGCTAAAGCCGGACTTCCAGACTTTTCCTAATGCTCGCTTCGCTCGCCTGGCCTTATCCCTTTTTCATTCTAGCAGAGTCACAGCTCTGCCACATTTTTGCAATAATGCTTCCCATTGCTTCCTTTCATGTGAAACTGCACTTATCAAAGAGGATTGACCGCGCTTCCCAAGGGAATTTTATCTTTTGCTCAACTGAGATAGTTATTTGTAACTATATATAACCGTTTCAACCTGAAGTGACCACAGGAAATGGTCTATCATTCTTTATTTGTTATTAATGGTCGAGTGATAAGCGTCAGTTCGAACATATAAAAGTGAAGGGTGTGGTGGGTTCGAGAACAAATGAGGGAAGAAGAACGCGGAAGGGGATGTGAGGTGGAAGGAGTCACGCGGGTTGCGCACTACTCACTGCTTAACTCAAACATTTAGTGTTCCACGATTGATGTTAGGCGCCAGGAAGCAGATCCAGCAAAGATGGACCTAACTCATGACATTTTCTCAATAGCGGTCAACGGCGCACCCCTCCTCCATCGGTAGCTACATTTTCAGGCGCTTCGCCACTTTTGGACGCCGGCGCTCCCCTTACATTACCGCTGGTCCCGAGTCCCGGGCGTTTCCCTACTTTGGCGCCGGCACACCCTTATCACAGTCCTGGACACGTCTCCCCCACTTCTGGGCGCCGGCGCACTCTTATCACATCGGTGGACCCGTCTTCCCCACTTCTGGGCGCCGGCGCACCCTTATAACATCGGTGGACCCGTCTCCCCCACTTCTGGGCGCTGGCGCACCCTTATCACATCGGTGGACCCGTCTTCCCCACTTCTGGGCGCCGGCGCTCCCTTATCACATCGGTGGACCCGTCTCCCCCACATCTGGGCGCCGGCGCACCCTTATCACATCGGTGGACCCGTCTCCCCCACATCTGGGCGCCGGCGCACCCTTATCACATCGGTGGACCCGTCTCCCCCACATCCGGGCGCCGGCGCACCCTTATCACATCGCTGGACCTGTCTCCCCCACATCTGGGCGCCGGCGCACCTTTATCACATCGGTGGACCCGTCTCCCCCACTTCTGGGCGCCGGTGCTTCCCTAACGTAAAGGTGGAACAGTCGTTACCACTCTAGGCCACGCCCCCTGAATTTCGTTTCACACACACTGACACACCCACGCACACACACACACGTGACAGACAGACTAAGCCCGTTATTATAAGTCATGATTGTACAGTTTGCATGACCGTGAAAGGAATCGTTTACAAAGTCAAGTACCTGTGTGAAAGAAGTCGTGTCACAAGATGGACTCCGATAAATGAAAACAAAGAAAGTTTCTCGATTTTTGGCTTCGAATGCTGAGAGCTAGTAGTTGGCAATGGGGAGGAAAGCATTTCGATGCGATTAAATGGTGTGCAATGTCGTTGCGAACCTTAACTGAAACACCACCACCCGCAATAATATCAACTTCCCTGTCGCATCTGAGAACTTCGTACTTGAAGCCGCTTGACAATGTGGAATCAAGCATGGTTTCTGGTTTGCACCAGGTTTCAGTGATGAAAACCAGGAAGGGATTCAAAGAGAGAAGAAAGTAAAGATTTGGCTGCCTATTACAGACTAGAGCCCCTTCGGGACGCTAGAAAGTGGGGTGGGGCAGCCACTTGGGGCATGTGCAAATGCTTCGTAGTTGCCAAATCTCTAGAAAATTGATAAAGAAGCAGAACCAATCTTTAAAGGGGCCAAACATGAAGTCCTTCTTATGAGTTGAGTATGAGTATGAGAAGTCCGTCCTCCATCATATGGCGTATTCGTGCGTATTCCTCACTACCGGACCAACGCAGACGCGTTCCCCATCGGCGGAACCGTATCCTGCCGTTCCCCACACTATTGGACCAAAGAGAAATCCTAGTGTTTTCCACATACTGGGCCGCAGCGGGCTTTCTTTCATCAGTGGACCCGTATTCTGGCGTCATCTTCACTGATAAGCCACAATGAGCCCGTTCACCGGCTGAACCGTATCCTGGTATTCTCCGCTTTACTTAGTCACAGTGGACCAATCCTATATTGGCGGACCCGTATCCTGGTGTTATCCACACCATTGGGCCACGGCGGGCCCTTCCTCTATCTGAGCGCCCGCATTCTGGTCCCCTCCTCACAGTTAGTGCAAGCCGGACCTGTTCTCCAGAGGCGGGCTCGCATTCCGGCATTCTCAACACTATCGGACCGAAGTGAACCTGTATCCTGACGTTCTCCACACCAGTGGGCTGCGACGGCCCCTTCCTCCATCGGTGGACCAGCGTTCTAACGATTTTCTCACTGTAGGGCCGTGGAGGACCCTCTCTCCATCTACGGCGCCGTATCCTGGTGTTCTCCACACTATTGAGCAACGGCGGATCCTTCCTGGTGGACCCACATCCTGGCGTCCCTCATACCACTGGGCCACGGCGGACCCATTGGTGGACCCGTATCCTGGCGTTCCCCACACCACTGGGCCACGGCGAGCCCTTTCTCCATCAACAGACCCATATCCTGGCGTCCCCCACACCATTGGGCCACGGCGGGCCGATTCTTCATCGGTGGAACCATATCCTGGCGTTCTCCACACCATTGGGCAACGGCGGACCCTCTTTCCATCGGTGGACCAGCATTCTGGTGCTTTCCTCACTATTAGGTCACACCGGACCCTTACTCCATCGGTGGACCCATATCCTAGCGTTATTCACGTTATTGAGGCGCAGCGAACCGATCCTATAATGTCGGACTTGTATGCTGGTGTGCTCCACACTACTGGGCCACAATGGGCTCTTCAGCCACGTCAACGGTCAACCCTTATTCTGGTGTCTTTCCTCACAATTAGGCCAAACCGGACCTGGTATCCATCAGCGAAGACATATCCTAGCGTTTTCACCACTTTTGAGCCACATCACACCTATTTCTATCGGAGCACCCAAGCCATTTGCAAATCTCGAGAGTAATGGTAAAGGCTTGGGAGTTATTCAGATTCAGAAACTTTGGCTAAGTATTTGTTGATTGATTGGTTACACAAGGTCATGCCTTGTTATATTGAGGCTTTTACTCTGTGTGTTAATGAATAAGTCGCTGAGAGAATCCAGCAGCGGATGCGGCATTAGCATCCACCAAATGAGGCGACCACGTAGGTCTAACCTTCACCCAGCTTTCAAGAAGCACCCTTGCTCTCGTACAGCAAAGCATTTCTGCAGTGATGGTGCCTAACGCACGCGCATATCCTGGCGTTCTCCACACCATTGGGCAACGGCGGACCCTCTTTCCATCGGTGGACCAGCATTCTGGTGCCTTCCTCACTATGACGTAATAGCGGGTCCCGAAACGAACGTGTCTGAGACCATAGAAATCGGCCATTCGCCCCACAGTCTGAGACTCAAGATTGCGGTCTCTATGAGTGCCGCCGCGTATCTCTAGCCGCTCTAGTCCCCTTACGGCACTTTGTTTAATAGATTGAGTGGGCATTAAAGAGGAGGATACTACTTTTGAAACTGCAAGGAATTGAAGAGACTTTGGATAAAACAGATGTTTCACTCAAAAAATTTGTGGCGATAATGTTAGGACTGGTGGAAGTGGTTTCTAGCTAGTGAAGAGAAGAAAATATGTAGGTAAGAAATTGCACATTTGCCATTTTTTTCGCAGGGAGGGGGAGGGGGGGGGGTAAAGGACTGATTGTGAGGATGTGGTTGAGAGAAGGAAGAGCGAGCAAGAACAGATTGAGATCTTGTTATTCGTGCGGTATTCTGTCCTACCGTAGAACTAGATGGTAGGGAGCGTCTAGGGAGATCACGAGGATTTCGCAGTTTTATGATGTCGAGGTCACGAACTACGTAAATGAACTTACCGTCGCGGGCGTTTAAATCTCCTGCCTGTTTGCTCAACATCTGATCCAAATTCAGCTCTTCCGTGGTATAGTCTCATCTGGCGAAGGAATGGACAAATTTCCTGGTAAGACTCTGCCGTCCAGTTCGCATGTGGGCAAGCAGCGTATCTCTGAAAGTTTGACTAGCAAGAGAAATCTTAAAGATACGCCCACGAACGCCTGGGCGACGAGGTTTAGAACTAGGAATTCTGTAACGGTTGATCCGACCCTCATCGAATTCTCGAATGAGATCGTTGTCACCAAAAGAATAAATTGCCTCCTTTCAAATTTCGTTATCAAATCGGCGTGTGGCATCTTCGTCGACCTGTTCATCGATCCCTATCCACGTGATCATCTTAGGTTTCTCGTCTATCCGATAGCTATCTGCCTTGACTTTGACTAAACTAGAGTATAAAAGGTTTTGCTGCGAATTAGATCATCCTCTCTATGTAATAAAGCGCTACGCCATATTGCGAAATCGGTCTGTATGTCGCCGGGTGACTCATCACCTGAGGGAGTCGAGGGAGTGCGGATTTTTTTTTTTCGTTTTCGAATAGAATTCTTGGTGTTAAGGGTAAAGATTCGCAGAAAAAGTGCAGGGGAAATTGGGGAGGGTTTCGCAGACCTAATGGAGAGGTTATTTGGCGATTCATCCAAAATAAAGCCTGGAGAGCAAAGAGGTTGCAGGCCAGTGGCTACAATGCTCAAACAACAGACAAGTTTGGAGCCCAGGTGAACAGATTTGAAGAACGGAAGCTCAGCAATACCAATCTCCTTGACTTCTTTACCAGTCATCCTTTCGAAAGCGCCTTTTCTCATGCAGCATTGTTCGCGCTGAATCTAAACTTACAAAGCAGCAGGCACAGGCTTTCTAATGTAAAAATGCTCGTATGGGAATTTTTTGTGCACATCCACTTCCTCTGCACATTTTCCCCCTGGACACCAGTACAGATTAAAAGAGAGGGGTCCGAAAAGGGTTCCGCGTCTACATCTTTTCTAAATAGACCTTCAAAAAGAGCAAATCAAGCGACAACTTGACCTCCCCATGCATAGAAAACCCACCGACAAAAGAGTCACCTAAGAAGGCGAATCATTCTAACAAGGGAAGGATACCAAATGTCTGTGGCACTTCGAAATAGAATGTGCATCTTAATGTGAAGTTGACCATGCTTATCTCGATTATGTTTTCCATTAGTGCCCAATACTACTGTGCAAAAAGTTATAGCCTTGTCTGTGCAGTACATTCGAACGTAAAGTTTCTGCATCCACCTCCCGTAATCTCACAAAATAGGCATTGTTGTGCAAGATGGATACAGAATTCGCGATCAGCAGCTCAACTGAACCTTTATGCAAAATTTCAGCGAAAAAAAAAACGCAAGAATTACGGTTAGACAATTACACCTTGATCATTCACTACTACTATCACTCACGAGGGACGATCATTGGGTATGGGGTAGTTTAGGCATCTCGCAGATTCCATCCAAACTTTGCACATAGGGGTAATTTCAGGCGCTGGTCACGATTATCAGCATCGTTTTGCATACAGCTACCATTTTAATGTCCAAATTCAACAATTTATTTCGATTTTCCACAGTAATTGCTGTTGACAGGCGCAGATGGAAATAAAAAGCAACCGGTCGACAGGGCGAACGACGCGAATGTCGAAAATGCGAAAATTCTTCCGAAACCAGTGCAACTGAGCAGCAGTTCCTGCGGCAAACAACTGTAAAAGAACTTCTGAAATTTGCGAGATTCTCTCTCTTTTCTGAGATTTTCTTGGAGCACAATTGTCAATTTCAGTCGCATTTTGTTGTTGGCAAGTTGCAATGGCGGTCTTTTATGCCAATCAACGTCGATTCATAAATCACTCCGCCTTCAGACTGAGATTCATGGATGATACCGAAAAGGGATACGAACCTGGTGTGGCCAGCATCTTTTGAGAGAAGGCACGATCATGACTAATAATATAGGCTTAGTCTGTGTGTGTGTGTATGCGTGTGTGTGTATGCGTGTGTGTATGCGTGTGTGTGTATGCGTGTGTGTATGCGTGTGTGTGTGTATGCGTGTGTGTGTATGCGTGTGTGTGTATGCGTGTGTGTGTATGCGTGTGTGTGTGTGTGTGTGTGTGTGTGTGTGTGTGTGTGTGTGTGTGTGTGTGTGTGTGTGTGTGTGTGTGTGTGTGTGTGTGTGTGTGTGTGTGTGTGTGTGTGTGTGTGTGTGTGTGTGTG
>KN727684.1:10589-25007 GCA_000816745.1 Ancylostoma duodenale | reverse complement strand
CACAAATATCAGACCATGAGTGGCGACAAAATATAAGCAGCTGGGGGAAAGGGGCACAGCATCGAGCAACATGACAGCTTTTCTTGGTTTCTGCGTTGTGAGTTCCTACCTAGGATTATTACGTGACTGAACTGAGTTTCTTAAATCCACTTTTCAGATACTGTTCACACTTTTTGAGACACTCTAAGCACAAGGCAATGCAACCACTGCAGGGCCAACAAGGCCAACATTGGCCAAGTGAGCTGTTCTTTTATCCATAAGGAAAGGGCTGCTCAAAATGCTTGTTCAGAGCCAAACTGCGGCAATGCCCCCCGATGCCACCGTTCGCGAAACATCGAGGACCTTCGCATATTTTTCACACTAACCGGGCTCCGAAAGTGCGCGTCGATTCCCGTGGACGCCGTAGCATTCATCTTAGAACCATTTGTTGTCACTGATCATATGGATGTGACGTGGGGTGTTCCTGAGCCGGCCTGTCACGACGGCCCGTCGCTCGAATACGGGAGGCGGCGGCGGAGGGATTCGAACCCGGGACCCCGTGGGGACATAGTGCTCTAAAGCAGCGCCTTAGACCACTAGGCCATCTCGCCTATACACCGCTGATGTATGAGTCAGCGTTATTGCGGGTCCACCGCGGGAATGTGCGGGTCCACCGCGGGCACGTGCGGGTCCACCGCGCGCCATGTGCGGGTCCACCGCGGATGGCAAAGTTATCGCGGGTCCACCGCGGGCATGTGCGGATCCACCGCGAGCATTTGCGGGTATAGCGCGGGAGTTACGTCACTACCGGTCGTCCACCGCGGGCACGTGCGGATTTGTCGCGGGCAACCGCGGATCCACCGCGGATCGACCTCGTACCGCGGGTCCACCGCGGACAGAAAGTTCAGAGTATGATCTCACAATCACAATCACTGACCAATCACAGCACTGGTGCACACGCACGCACAGAGTCACATAATTTCTGTAATATATAGAGTATTGATATGCTGAATGCAACGTCAATTCCCAACCAAGCTCCGAAAATTTTTGCCGATTCGCCATAGAGAAATGCAGTCTAGCACTCTATTAGTGGAGCACATTTCCCCTTTGCGACTCGCGTATTCTCGTCGGGGTTTTTTCAAACTGCTCCATCTAATTTCATCAGTTGTCGTCAGTAGAGGTCCAACTTGACATGCTGCTTCTTTGGAAGCACCTCAAAAGCTATCACACCTCCCTAGTCCCAGAGGAGTTGTGTTCCACCAAAACAATGCTAGACCGCATACATCTTTGGCGACTCGGCAAAATTTATTGGAGCTTAGCTGGGAATTGATGTTGCATTCAGCATATAGCCCTGATATCCCTGATCTTGTGCCATCTAACAACCACTTATTTCGCACGTTGCCGGACCACTTGAATGGGAAAATCCTAACCGAAGGTGAGGATATCAAGTGTTTTGTAGCCCAGCTTTTCGCTGAGAAAGCCGAGAAGTTATTTCTACAAAAGAAGAGTTATGAAATCACCAGAAAGTTGGCGAAGGTCGAACAAGATAGAGAGTATTTGATTGATCAATCATCATGGGAAAGTAATTTTCTTGCAACGCTCAAAAACCCTAGTTGCTTTCCGGACAACCCAATAGAAAAAATGCCGCACAAACTCAGGTTCGCACCCACTGGAGTGAAAAAGCGCAGAGACTTCTGTAGCAAAATCACCATGGCGTCAAAAATATCAGCATGGCGTCACAAATATGTCAAAATTCACCAAAACAAAAACAGCTTTCCTAGAGAAAGTATGAGCTCTGCCAAACTGCATGGGATTCAGAGGACATCAAATGAAGAACGAAAAAAGAGGAGCGCAAGAATTCACCACGTTCCAGTGTTTTCCGTCAGCAACCAGCAATCATTCCTGTAATCATCTGAAATCTCTGTGACCATCTTTAAAAGGCAGAAATTGCGGAAAACTCATTCGAATATCGCTTCTTTGCAATCTAAGAGAGATTTTACTGTGAACTGAAAAAAAACATTTCATGTATAGCTTGGTCATTTTGAAGCTTTGCATCTCAGTTTTTTTTTGTTGACCATCCGGGTAAAGGGGTCCTTTCTCCATCGGTGGACCCGTATCCTGGCGTCCCCCACACCACTGGGCCACGGTGGGCCCTTTCTCCATCGGTGGAACCTTGTCCTGGCGTCCCCCACACCACTGGGCCACGGCGGGCCCATTCTCTATCGGTGGGCCCGTATCCTGGCGTCAACCACACACTGGGCCACGGCGGGCCCTTCCTCCATCGGTGGAACCGTATACTGACGTCTTCCTCACGGTTGGGCCACGTTGGGTCCTTCCTCCATTGGTGGACCAGCATTCTTGTGTTTTCCTCACTATTAGGCCACACCGGACCCTTACTCCATCGGTGGACCCGTATCCTGGCGTCCCCCACACCACTGGGCCACGGCGGGCCCTTTCTCTATCGGTGGACCCGTATCCTGGCGTTCCCAACACTATGGGCCACGTGGGCCCTTTCTGCATCGGTGGACCTATATCGTGACGTCTAACTCACTGTTGGGCCACGATGGGTCCTTCCTCCATTGGTGGACCCATATCTTAGTGTTCTCCACGTTATCGAAGCGAAGCGAACCGATCCCATAATGGCGGATCTGTATGCTGGTGTGCTCCACACTACTGGGCCACAATGGGCTCTTCAGCCAGGTCGACGGTCAACCCTTATTCTGGTGTTTTCCTCAGAGTTATATTCACAGACGAGGAAGGTGTCCGCTGTAGCGGATGTGTGAGGAACGCCAGAATGTGGCTTCACTCATGGAAGATGGGCTTGCTCTGGCCGAATGATGTGGAAAATGCCAAGGTGTAGATTCGCTGACAGAGATAGGAACGCCTGCGCCTTGTAATTTGGAAAACGTGCTCGGATACGGGTCTGCAGATGGAGGATTGTTCCAGTACAGTCCATAAGCCGGGAAAACACGAGAATGCGTGTACGCCGATTGAGAATGGTGGGTCTGCTATGGCCCAATAGATTCTCTATTCTCCCAATAGATTCTTCTCGAAAACTCCACAATATATTTCCAGCGAACGACGAAACATGTGCTGGCGCCCTCTAGTGTGGAGAACGCTAGGAAGAGGATCCACCATGCCGAAGTGATGAAAGTGATACTAGCCTAGCGCAGGGAGTCCACTTTCTTTGGAGGACTACTACAGCTCCCATTTTTCTAACTTTGTTATGGGTGTAACCTTGCTTCTCATTCTCTTCCGCACAATCATTTGTTTCTCAAGCAACCTCCTCTACTTCCTTCTAGATGTCGTAGCAGATCCTTATCTGTTGGAGTACTCCAACAACAATCTCGACTTGAATTACTTTGAGCTCTTGTTCACAATGTGTCGGTTACAGCAAATAATTGACAGCCAAAAGGATATCAGACTTGAGGATGACTAGCCATGAAAGGTTCATGGGCATTCAAGAATTGCAGTGACAACAAAGATGAATGTATCATTGCATCGGAAAGTGGATTTACATGGTGATGTGTGATGAAGAGTGCTCAAGCAAGGCGCGTACAAGAAGTCCGGAGTTGGTCAGGCTGGCCATACTGGTAGATTACACGCAACACAAAAGGAGAACTTCGTATTCAAACTCAATAAACTACTATTTTTGCTTCTATTTCAATTTCTTAAGGATTTCATAGGCGCGAAACTTTTGCACATACCTCAAGTGGCTGCCCCACCCCACTTTCTAACGACCCGCAGGGGCGCTAGTATCTCAAAAGCCTCATATTCGAACTATTCAGAATTCGAATATTTTAAATTTTCTGTCTCTCGAAATATTCAAAAATTCGAATATTTCAAAAATCGTCGAATATTCCAATGTATAGGGCGCCGGCGTTCGAAGGTGGGGAAGCACCTGGAATCGGGTCCGACGATGTGATAAGGGTGCGCCGGCGTCGAAAAGTGGGGAATATGTCACGTACTGGTCCACACCTGCGAGAGTGGTATGCCAGCATTCAGTAGAGGGAATCATACACACGAATGCGAGGAGAGCGAAGCGACCCCAAAAAGTGCCAGGCTCCCAGGCTTTTTTGGGGTCGCTTCGCTCTCCCAGGCATTTTTATGGCTGGTGACCATAAAAATCTAAACATTAGTTAAGCAACAACAGATATTCTAGAACTGATAATAAAACAAACAAGAATGATCTTGTTCAAGAGTTTTATTTATCTTGCTAGACGCTGTACCCGGCTTTGCTCGGGTCTTCAATTTCTCCCGGCTATTTGAAGCTGATGCCAATATTTGTCCAGCCAAAAAAGTCCTATCGAGATATTCATCATTTGATGATCAGCTTAAGTGATACTTCTTCAACCCGTCTCCTTCACTCAAAAATAAGGTAAAGTTGCTTGGCTGGTAAATTCCTCTAAAATGTTTGCCATATTCACATTGAACATTTCGGAAAATCCCAGAGGACACGGTTTCACCCACCGACCCGTGAGCAAGAACACCGAAAAATCAATAAAATCGATAAATCGATACTCCGTTCACAACGGTAATCATATTCGTGTTCAGCATATTGGGAACCACTTCGCCAAAGCCATAACACCCTACTGCGGGCCCAAATTTCACGTCCTGTTTCTCCTAACATTAGATAAACTCTAGGATAACCAGCCATGCTAATCACAGGTGGTTTGTATATCAACGTTTCATGAATCTCAACTCTGCTTTATGATCTTGCTGAGCTCCACGACGTCAAAAAAGCCGTCCTCCACGAGCTCTATCGAGATTTTTCGCGTTTGTAAGAATTTCCTGCCTTTATAGGCCACCAACAATCAACAACAACAGAATTCCAAGAGAAAATACTCTCTTGTTATTGGCATGACATCTTATCTCTTATGCCTTAAGCCTAGGCATATTAATGTCTCTGCAGAAACGGTACCTTGTAATTTGCAAAGAATTTCTCGTGTTTGAACAAAATTGTTTTTCAACAGTGCAGAGATTATGACCGTTTGAAATTGCTTTTCAACAACGTAGAAGATCAATACTCATCAAATTAGTGAGAAGCATTAGAGCTTGAAAAATAGTGTAGACTCACACCTAGTACTCTGTATTCGAGTGGAGTTGCACGTGAACTACAGCTGGTGCTAACTTGTCTATAGTCCTTACGCGCAATCAGCGAAAAATTTTCGAGCGCGCCCAGCATGCGGCGCGTGCGCGACGCGGCCCTCTTCTGGGGCCGTCCGGTCGATATCGGTCAACCACAGGCCTCAAACCTTCAAATAAAATTCAACTGAAGGAAAAAATGGAAGAAAAACACTCATATGAGCCAAAAATCTGACGAACGAAGAGGATCACTGCCGCAAGAGGGCCGCGCCGCTCAGGCGCCGCATGCTGGGGGTGCTAGAAAATTTTCCGCCGATTGCGCGTAAGGACTTTATGTATTGTGGAACGCAAGAGGCTCTCAGCATAGCATGGATAGCAATCGAAAACTGCTTAGCTCTACCTGAAGTTGGTTGAATACTCGCCTCTACAAATTTGACTCTGCTCTATTTCAAACTGGTCTGACTGATTCTGTTCCAAGCGTCATTCAAGGATCTCAGTATGAAGCTTACAATTAATAGGGATATGAAACCTCGAGAATTTTTCAGTCAAATGTTTTTATAATGATATGAGATCTCGCGGATTTCTCAATCAAAACTGGGAGATGCTGCATCATTTGCAAAGCTGATCCCAATACGTAACTATGAATGCATCGGAGATTTCAATGGAAAAGTATATTTTGGTCCTTAACAGGGGTATTAAAAAGTTTCCGACGTGGACCACATGCAGATAAGCTATCGCAGGGGAATTTTTAACCGAATAAACACGGATCCTTTCCAGTTCAAAGAACTTTCTATCTTGTCATTTTGTCTGATTTAACCAATTTTATAGGAATTTTTATCACTCAAATATGAACACTGGATCCAGGTTATTTCCGTTATTTGTTTGGATCCGGTGAAGGGTCGTTCCAGATTTTCTCGTGGATTCTAGTAGCCGAGATCTAGACCACGTCCACAAAGCAATACGTCGGCACTGTCATCAAGTAATACAATTTTGCGAAAAGGGATGTCTTGTTGAAGAGCCTGAACTCTATGATTGAATTTGTGCAGTAATTTTTCTTGGCTGGTTTCCAAACGGGGTGAAAGAAAGTGGCGTATAATTGTGTACTTCATTGGGGTTTACATACAGATAGTCAGGTAACGCAATCTTTTCTCTATCCCACAAAACTTTGGGCCAGGCGTTTTCACCTCCATATTCCGTGTTCGGTAGCACGGGTGTCAGAGATCTGCCTTTCCTGACCCACTACTCCGCTATTTAGACTTCAAATCTTTGCATCAGATTCGCCATTCATCGATTTTCTTTTTTTTAATCCCGAAAATCTTCTTCGAATATTCAACTGGACTTTTCCTGACGAACGCCAAAAATGTTTAGGGGACCAAGCGTTTTGCGACGCTTAAAATTGTCGAGTGTTTGCCTGAAAATTTTCGAAGGAAGTTTTAGATAGCGTAAATCCTTGCACACTTTCTGCACCTAAAATCTACCATTCCTGCTCTACAACCTGCTGCTGCTGTTAAATGCTCAACAATTTTTTCTACAGCTACCGTACTCTGTCCTTGTCTTGTCTCTTTTCGTTGATCAGAGGTCGCTCCGTTCCTGACTGATTCTCACTCCCCCAAAACAGTGAGTTCCTAAATTTCATGTGGAAGTGCTAGAAGGCTTTTTCTCTGATTACATTTCACAGGCTGATTTCGATTTTGTCCAAAAAAACTCGTTCACGAAACAAAAATTCGCCAGTTGCTTCTCGCTGGATAGACGTTTTTTCAGCTATAACCATGCCTTGGCTTGAACAAGACGTTCTTATTTTCAGAAGGTCTAATGAAATCTCATAAAGCTGTGCAGCCCAGCGTGGAAGGCTTCACCCTTTACCATGCTACTTAAATTGTACGGAAATGTGAAACAAGCGAGCGGAGGCCAGAAACTTTTTAATACTTCGGTATTCTTCCTCTATTTATAGAGTTGAGCGTGCATTGTATTTTCTACTGTTCTTGGTTCGGATTACTAAGAAGGAATACAACTGTTTCAAAGTCTTGAGTTATGATAATATACTGCTAACCCGGAGCCTCATGTAACAAAATAGTTGCTTGTGATAATTTCTGACAACTCCAGTACTATAGATTTATTGGCTAGCTTTCAGTGTATTAACACCTTCGTCGGACCTACAACATGTCTGCTGGATTCAGTCTACATCAATAAGCGTCAAGAATGCAATCTGACCAAGTGGGACAAACAATAACACGACAGGACAATAACAGACTCCCTAAGCCAATGAGAGCTACCAGAACATGATATATGACGAGGTCACAATCGCCATCCTTATGTGATGAGCCTCGGAAACTCCAAGAGCTCAGTTTATTTCGGGGGACTGTCGCTTCATCTCCAAGGCCTCTAGCAGTTTCCTTTCTAGTGGAGCCTCCAGTGAGCGGTGTAGTTTGTAGTGCCATTCGGGAGTCTGTTATTGTCCTGTCGTGTTATTGTTTGTCCCACTTGGTCAGATTGCATTCTTGACGCTTATTGATGTAGACTGAATCCAGCAGAATGTTGTAGGTCCGACGAAGGTGTTAATACACTGAAAGCTAACCAATAAATCTATAGCAATGGAGTCGTCAGAAATTATCAGAAGCAACTATTTTGTTACATGAGGCTCCGGGTTAGCAGTATATTATCATAACTCAAGGCTTTGAAACAGTTGTATTCCTTCTTAGTAATCCGAACCAAGAACTGTAGAAAATACAATGCACGCTCACCTCTATAAATAGAGGATCACAACGAGAACGTTTTCATTTCAAGCCGAGCTGATTTTGTTTCTGCTGGAATGCAGTGGACGAGATTCGCTTACGGACCACTCAGTGGCTGAATTCCAATTATTCCTGCCAGCGCTCCTCCAGCTTAAGCAAACGCTTCCTGATCAACATTTTGATAGTCATCCGTACGAGGATTTATGAGAGAATATGTGTAAGGAATGTTTATTGTTACCGCGTATACAGAACCCAAGAAAAGCAAGTACATATATGAACGATTTGCTTAAGAAATGCGAGCAAACATCACGTGAAAATCAGGAACTGAGCTTTTTTCGGCCATTAGACACAGTAGATCTGATATGAATACAGATAGGCGGAAGAGTCTGAGGAAGTCCCGGAAAGAAACCTAGGATGTGATTTCTAGGAAAGGAGCGAGTTTGGTTGGCAGCTGCGGGGTCGAGAGAAAGGGAGATCTTATGGTCAGAGATTAGAGCCAACGCCTGTGAGCCGCTCTTCTGCTACTGCTCAGTACCCGACTTCCCCAATGTCCGAAGTGTTCTCCAGTGCGGCCAGCTTGTCCGCGGCATTTGGCAATCAAAAAGGCGTATGGACCCATGTGACAGGCTGAGAGGGAGAAGTTGGAAGGTCAACAGGTGGTGCTGTTGCTCCTTCTCTCCGATCGAGGGCTATCCAACATGGTGATCATCGGCGATATTGAACCGTCGATGTTCGTCGGCACCGTCATCGTGGAGCGTATCACTCGGCTGCCTCGGAATGCTATAGAATTCTGAAAGTGATTGGATTTTACACATGTAAATAATCGAGAAATAAAAAACGCGCAGTGTTATGCGCTTTCATTCTCATGCATCTGACTTAACGCATAGTAATCGTTGAATACCCCTTTAACAAAACGCCGTAAAATATGGATTTTTGCAAAGCCCTACATGAACTTCTCCATCTCAAATCACGTAGCGTAGCGAAACCCGTAGATAACATCAATGCTGAAGCGCAGCCGACTTACGAATGGCGGGGTAATTGATACAGTTGCCAATGACGAAAGTGAGAAATTTCGACAGTGTTTTTAGGGATTTCGAGGTAATCCTAGCTGGACTCGCATCCTCCGCAGACAATCTCGCAGCTCCATATTGGATGATCTTGACGTTCTGCGTACGAGGCGTGCCACACACAACGATGTATAGGGAGCGTAAATATTGCGGAAATCTTCTGGGAATCCTCTATACTTTACGCTCTCTTCCCATAAGGGATTTGCAACGGTGCAATTCTCGTTTCTTTAGTCACCTATTCGTTATAAATCTGTGGAAAAAATGAGTGATATTGTTGCCTTTCAGAAGCATGTGAAGTCCTTACGCGCAATCGGCGGAAAATTTTCGAGAGCGTCCAGCATGCGGCGCGTGCGCGGTGCGGCCCTCTTGCGGCAGCGGTCCCCTTCGTTCGTCAGATTTCTGGCCCATATGAGTGTTTTTCTTTCATTTTTTTCTTTAGTTGAACTTTATTTGACGGTGTGAGGCCTGTGGCTGACCGATACCGACCGGACAACCCTAGGAGAGGGCCGCGCCGCGCACGCGCCGCATGCTGGGCGCGCTCGAAAAATTTCCGCCGATTGCGCCCAAGGACTATACTGATTACTTCGTTTTCCTATGCTCAGTAGGCGTCAATTTACGTACTTGATAGGATAGGCCTTGTATGATGGCCTCATTTCCAAAATCACTGCATCTATTTACCTTATAATGAGTAGAATTGTAGATTATACGTAAAATGTACAAAGTAAGTGTTTGAGGCAGTTTCTGTTGAAAAAAACCAAATCCCTAGTGATGAGTAACAATAAGACAGTAACACACCTTTTTAATCTGGCTTCCTTCCGATACTTGGGTTTCATTGTTGCGCAAAAGAGTTCCTCGTACTCGCTCGTATCTAAGTAAAGGCAAGAATTCATATTTACAGTGTACGTAGTCATGCTTCCTGGAAACCAGCAAAAACCTACTTTGATCTACATGGTAGCAGAAGAATTTTGTGAAAAGCTCGACGATACTTCTGACTATATGCGATGTATATCAAGGGGTTCAGAGAACTGCTCAATAAGGATAGCCATTGGAAGAACGGCCGAAGAACCTGAAATTGAGGAAATTAGTCTAATTTCAATATGATCAATCCCTCTTCTGACGCAAAACCGAAGGCATAATTGACGACTTTGTACCCGAGTGGCACTTAATTGAAATGTCTCTCTGCAGCCATGTCCTTACCCCAGGGATTGGTGTACTTATCTAAAGAGCTTCCCAGAAACAAAACAACATTGGTCGTTGGTGACCTAAATGAGCAGTGCAACATAATCTTCGGGATTCATTCGGCTACCGCCTCAAATCAAAGTAATATGTGGTGCACATTTCTCTTTAGCATCCACGATTACCTACGCGGAAGTGTACTAACTTTTTTGGTTTACTAATGAACACAGTCACAACTGTGGTGACGGCTAAAGTAATGGCGAATGATAAATCGAATGAGGAATATGTCGACGATCGTAATTTCACAAAATTTTCCAGAACTTTCTTACGCAAATCAAAGACATAACTATGGTGAATTTCAAGATAACTGGTTAAAAAAAAATAAGAAAGCATGGGTGGAAGATGGAAAAGCTGAACATTCCATATTTACAAGGCCCTAACTACCAAAGATAAAGAAGTCCTACTAAGGGCATACAAGATGTATGTGAGACCACTCGTTGAGAGCTCCTGTTTTGTCCTTTTTGGAAAATTCTGTTGCGAAATGCTGGATTCTTGCGTGGCAGGATCCATGCAGCCTGCTTTAGGAATCATTCATTACCTGGAAATTTCATCACCTAAGTCAAGGAGATACTACCTCGTTGTATTCATGGTCTCTAAGCTAATTAACCACTTGGTCCCAACAACATGCTCGAAATTCTACTCCATAAGACCTCCCGTTACAAGGGGTGGGAAAGACAAACTGTGCGTTAGATCACCTAAAACTTCATTAAGAGTCACCTCCCTTACGGTTAGAGCAGGTCTCAGATATCCTGAAAAGAGTAAGGCCAGAACTGTCCCTGCATGTTTTGTATCCTTCAAGCGTATGGCTAAAGCGACTATATTTAGCTCGGACTAGGACTCTTTACGGTGCTTCTTCTATGTTTCAACCATTTTTCATGTACTGTAATACTGGAGTTCCGAACCATACTGTTTAGATGTTATTGTTGTTGTGTCATTGCTTCATAACGTTTGTCTTGAACAGCGTAAATAAATAAATAATAAGGGTGGAAGTTTCCATGTTAATTTGATGCAGACTTCATGCAAGCTGAGCTAAAGTAATCATGAAGTATGCGTGAGTTCTGCACAAGGTTTGCATGAAATTGCGTGATTTAACAAGTTCCAGAGTAACCATAATGGTGGATCTTACCTTGCCCAAGGAATGAGCCACAAGGTTCTATCAGATACGTATATTCACAGTAAACCTACTGTAACCCTGCACAAATAGGAAAACAGTACCAAAAGAATATGAATAGGTTCACAGTACCAAAAGGATATGATTCTCGCCATAAAAAAAACTTCCCTCCACAAAGTTTTGACGAAGAGATTTTTGAGTTCCTGAGGCAGAAGTGGCCCTATACTACTGCCGCTTTTATTTGTGCATGAAACTAAAACAGTTACTCTCCTTGGCCACCCAATATCAAGATTATTCGCTTCCATGTTTGAATAACTCCCTTTTTTTTCGCAAAAGTACACACAGTTACAATTCACCGACCCCTCAAAGACTTGGTTGGGCCGAGATGAGGGCCGAATCATTGATATGGCTGTGACTTCTGTTGCTTTGCATCACTAATTTCGACTAGAAGCTCGCAGAATTAAGGCAATAATATTGGGTTGTGAGAACTCTAATCTACTTTTTTATATACTTTCAATTACATTTTGTTCATTAGCGCCTCTATCCAATACCAGTTCGAGCAACAGATATGTGTGTACTGCCAACTCCTGGTCTTCTAATACTCTTGTATTTGAAGCTTTTCACATATAGCCTCGAACCGTACCAATATCCGCGACACTTACATTTACTCCATATCGCTACCACTGTCTGCCTACCATGAAGCAGCGTTATCATTACTCATTTCTGGAATGTCGGATTATCGGACACCTACCACCCTCGCGTGGAGGCCCCGGTAAAATAGTGTATAAAGAGCCGCTGTTCCAGGTTCTTTCCCATGAAGAACAGGTCATGTTTGACCTAAGGCGGTAATAAGGTGCTGGAATGAGTGGCTTCGTGACAAGCGGTGCACTGCTGTGCTGTGACTGGTCAATTCATGTGCGCGTAGCGTCTGCAGCCTTCGAGGATACGAGCATTTCTGGGGGAAATAAGGAAGTTTTCTAAGCTTGAATGGCAAGGTATCTTTCCAACCATTTTTGGCTTCTTCTCAAGTTCAAATAGACAAAACGGCCTTGCGCTACGCGTGCGGGTGTTAATTGTCCGTAGACGTAAAACTCTGGTTCTGACACGTTTTCACACGTTTTACGTGCATCCTCACTGGTTCTAACGATGCTCCTGTGCCATACGTGGTTGGAACGCACGGAGCATACTTGTCAGGACGTGTCAGAACCAGCTGATGGCCGCAACGCAATCGCGTCGCGTAGGCGCTGCTCACCAGTCGTGAGACAATGACTAATGAAAGGAAGCTGAACTAGGATAAATTCTTAGGTAAACGTCTGGATATCTACGCTTTTGAGCTTCTTAATATACTCAGAACCCCAAAAACCACTTGTCGACAAGCATTTTGGAGAGCAAGTTTCTGACCGCATCTGTAACTTCCTTTTCCAAAAGGTCGACAGCTTGGTTTTGCACTTCCTTGTGGACAAGTTGTCGGGAGAAAAGCTTGTCAACAGCTAGGGTTTTCGGTGGCATGATGACGTCAAGCTTGTCGACAACGATTTGCTAGTTAAAAGCTCGTTGGCAAGTTGTTTCCGGGCAAAGCTGAGCCGACAACTTGTTTTTGGGGTTCTGAGTATGCACAGTTTGAATGTGCTGGTTTGGCTACGGCTAGCTCTATATTATAAACGGCGAGGCCCTATTTCGCAACTGTCTGTCTGTGGCCGGTGACTCATCGCTTTAGGCAATCGAGAGGATGCCGATTTTCTCCGTTTTAGAATAGTTTTCTCGGTGTTAAAGGTAGGTATTCGCAGAAAAAGGCAGAGGAAGATTGGGGAGGGTTCTACACTCTTACCGGAGCGATTACTTCGCAATTCATCGAGAATAAAAACTCGAGAGCAAAGAGATTGCATGCCCGTTGTTACCAAGCCTTAACCGCAAGCAAGTTCGGAGTCAAGGCGAACAGAATTGAATAATTCGAGCTCAGGCAACTCTAATCCCCTTGATTTCTCTACCAGACATCTTCTGGAAGCACCTTTTCTCATGCAGCATTCCTAGCGCAGAATCTAAGCTAACAAAGCAGGCACAGGCTTTCTATTTCAAAAACGGCTCCTATGAGAACGAGAGGGGTCCGAAAAGGGTTTTCCATCCACATCTTTCTCCATAAACCTAACAAGAGCAAAAGGAGCGATTACATTACTTTTCCATGAAGAAGAATGAGGAAAACTAAGTATTTAAGAAGCAGATCCATAAATACTCTACCGTCAACTAATGGAGTTACCTAAGAAGACGAATTATCCGAAACTAGGAAAGGAATTCCTATCTTCAACCCTTCTACAAAAGAAATTAAAAAATTAGATTCGCAGAAAATCACTGTCATCCGCGAAGCGCGGCGAAGCTGCGCTTCGGGTGGATGGGTTATTTTTTTTCCAGAGTTTACCTAGCCCCGAGGTAACGTGGCACACGGGTCCGAGACAGAGCGCTGCGAAGCGGCGCTCTGGCTCGGGGTTATTTTTTTCCAGAGTTTACCTAGCCCCGAGGTAACGTGGCACACGGGTCCGAGACAGAGCGTTGCGGAGCGGCGCTCTGGCTCGGTTAATCAATAATCGATCCTCTCCTCCCCCCCCCCCCCTCGCCGGGGAATGTGCGCAGCACATATGCAAATACGCTCTTGATATATGCTCCACAGGCAAGAACTAGGCAGGCGCTGAATTTGCACTGCTGCTATCCGACAAATGAAAAAACGATGCATTTGCAAGTAATTGCGTCGAATCCAATCATGTAAGCAACATTTTGCTGTACAATCCCCTTGTCACGAGCCGTGACATCATCAGTGACGGCTTGTTTGCAGTGTTAGAGGCCTGCAAAAAGTGAATTGCGGATTCAAGCAATTTCCTCACATCCAAAGAAAGCGCGCAGAAGCAATCCAAATGAAATTTCCGAACAGCATTAAAAATCACATTTTCCACCATAGGAAAAACATCTGATTCCCAGTGCTGGAACGAGAGCCAAGTAATGAGAAGAAGAACGGAAATTTCAAGGTGAAACGTAAGCACTATACTTAGGACCGAATAATGCATTGGATATATATACGGTGGTCTCCGTAGCCAGTAGCAGATGGGTCGACCGGGGCGACCCGGGGTCGCCCCTCTGCGTCCCTCTAATTAAACGAACATATTACAAGTTCAAGGTCAGATATTCATAATTGAGGTTGCTAATATTTACATCTTTTTTG
>KN727683.1:15065-25860 GCA_000816745.1 Ancylostoma duodenale | reverse complement strand
AAATAATAAATAAAAGTTATATTAAAAATAATAACCTAACCCCCCCCCCTGCGTCCGCCACTGGTTGCTACCTATCGTAGGTGATCGCTTATCAACTGGAGCGAAAAGAATTGTTGGAGGATCTTCTCCACCTATGCGGCTAATAACCAAGCGTCCACAAAATCTTAAGGATCTTCTGACATCGTCACGACAGTATGAGCAGTAATGTGCAAGCCAAAATCGAAGATATTGCATAGAAAAGTAAATCTAAGGGTTACGAATAAATGCGTGCTTGTTCACCTTCCAAAGGTGTGGGTAGGAGTACCTTAGCGAGACCGGTCCTGTATAAATGTCCTGATTAACATCATGATGAGCAGAACCATTCAGAACCCAAGTTCCTATCCGTCGACAAGTTCCTGCAGTCATCGCAACCTTGTCCATGTCCAAGAACGCGTCCCAGAGTTCGAAGTTACGGTCATGGTCTTCCATCGCTTTTTCAAAAATTGCTTTAAAACAAAACTTGGTGGAACTAAGAAGCAAATGAGACAAACACCGAAGATCAACAACAGGGGAAATTATATGTTTTTATTTAGAATCCATTTAGTTTTCGTTTCGTGCAGTATCCTTACATGAAAACTACATAATCATTAGCTTCCTCCTGCACTCGTCAGTAAGGTACTATAGAAAAAACCGCACTCAGAATACCCCTGTGAGAGCACAAACTTTCATGAATATGACCTCAATGTTGTCATGTCACACAGGTTGTTGTCACACTTTTATTGGCCGACGTCCCGACAACATGTCGTTTTCAAAGGCGTGAAAATGGTTCAGTTTTTATGAGTTCGCACTACACTACATACTCTGGCAAACGCCTCTTCTGACATGCATATTCGACTAGTTTTGACTAGACAACGACGAACAATCAATGTTACAAACAAACGTGTCAAGTGCTCTACCACTAAAAATTATAACATTACAGCATAGTAGTGGAACACTTGGGACGTTCGTCTATTGGTTCTTCACCATTGTCTAGCCAAGTCTAGTCGAATATTCATAAGTAAGGAGGTATAAATAGCTGAATAAAATTGTGAAGTCTAAGAGACATCTAAAAAGGAAAAAATGTATTCGAATGAGAGATACAATGCTGTTTACAATCTTATAGACTAGTATTGAGTTCAAGAATTTCTACACTTCCGGTTCCGAGGCTAAGAACTAAGACCGGTTGTGCGACTTTTTCGGCGCCACCGGGTTACGACCCTTCCATCAGTAGTTTCCAAGGAAGTTTCAAAATTCTCAAAGATTACAACTTGTTGCTAGACTTAAGAGTAATGATAATAATAAGAGTTAGATGAGCAAAGAAACTGTAGGAGGTTAAAAGCCGAGACTTAAACGCGGGCGAATCTTATAAGACGGCCTTTACATCTTGCCTACTCTTGAACGTCCTGGAAACTACATGCGTTGAGGAGAGTTTATCAGTGCACAATATCAAGTCAATGTGTAAACATTCAAATTAAACATTCCTCACGTTATTGAGGGTATTCTTAATTATGCATCTCAGAAGAGGCTTTTGGCGGAATTTATTAAAATTGAACCACTTTCAGGCCTTTGAAAACGACGTGTTGTCGAACGTTGGCCAACAGATGTGTGATAACAACCTGTGGGTCGTGATGACATTAATATCATGTCTGAAAAATGTCCAGGTTCTAGGAAAAGTGAACATGGAACTTGTTACAATAGATAGACATAGATTTATTACGACTACACATTTAAGACGGTCGTGAGATAAAATTACATCATGACACAATTCGAGCATATCATGCCCATTGATTTAAAATGATGTTTTCAGGTGGTTATGAAAAATACATTACAAAGTATATATAAAAGTACATAATTTAAAAGCAGCACCCACGGAAAATTCTTAGGTTTTTGGGTATGAGGAGTATGGGTGAAGTGTCCACTCTAGCCAAAACTCATGAAGGAAGGGTTTTTCGATGCTTCTATTTTGGTAGGTTAGAGCAGAGCGGTCGAGTTATACGTATGAGGTCGAACAAAAAAGTCGATAACGCTGCCATCATTGCCACCTATTTTTTTTGCGCCACAGGATATTTAGCTGCTAAAGCAGTTTTCTTGAAACAGGAAGCGCACAAAGAGAAAGAAAATGTGATGTTCATTATAGAAACATTATTAGGGAAAAGAACAAAATCATATGGTAATCTTAAAAACTAAATAATTGAGATACACGCAATATTTAGGAAATTGGATGTTCCGAGTGAGAAAAAGGGTTTCTAGAGATTAATAATAAGTTTGAAGGAAGTATATGGAGGAAAGCTGAGGATAAAAGTGTAATTTTGATCGAAATGAGCTATGAAAACGTCAATATGAAGAATTGCCCAATCAGCTGACATTTGCTATTTTGCGCGCTCTAAGGAGGATTTTGGAGCACGATTGTAGCATGACAACTCGTAAAACTTACTGCCTTCTGATCCTGCTGATCCAGGTATTACCTGTTACTACTCGTGATTGGAAAAGTTCTAACTGGTACTCCTGTTGAAAAATGGCCGCACAATCGATTAGATCACGACTGGATCAAGATTTGTGAAGCGAAAATTTCCGTGGATGCTTCCTTTAACGCTCTAAGAGTGCACGTGCAGCGATTCATTTATAAAAGCAGAAGTTTTCAAGCAGAGCATCAAACCTGTCCTTAGTTGCAGAAGTGCGGACTGTGCACGAGCAGTAAATGATTGCTGCCCTATTTCCCTTTTTTGTTTCGGATATGAAATCTTGGAGGGAAGTCCTCTTGTCTCTACTAAAAGACTGCCATGAATAATTTGGTCCCCGATAGGGAAGTAGCTTTTTGACCGATCAAGCCCCGCTCAGCCGCTTGGCCTTCCGGCGACCTTTGTGTTGCGTGATGAATGCGTTTTAATATGGAAATGTTGTGAGGAATTGGCTTAGACCAGAGAGCGGGCGAATTTTTGTTTTTTCGTCTCGAAATGATCATCGGGCGGTCGTAAACAAAACGACAAAGAATCCAATAGCAGCCACTAAGTAGTTCGTGTACTTTAAAGAATTAGAGAAGACTTTGTTTCAAAAGCGTTTCAACGACCAATGATCGTAATGACCGCGAATGTTTTCGTGCTGCGGAACGAAACAGGAAGTTTTTTCCATGGATAGTACATCACTTCAGTGAGAGAATGGATTAGTCGACCAGAGTCCTCGCTCTTGGAGGGAAGAAGTGCATGTTGATTATACTGGGTTTTTGTAGTTGCAAAAATACAACTAAAAAATTGGGTAAATTAGTACCAAATGTTCTGGAAAATATTCTATTGTTAGGAGTTTTACGAACAAAAACAGTTTCAGATGATGAATGTGATGAGGGCTTTACAGCCCTTTTTGTGGGTTAGAGATCCCTGATGAGCTCCCACAGGTTCTCTGATCGGATAATTCGCTTTGAAGTTTCACAGAAGGCACACAGTTGTGTTTTCTCCTACAAATCATATACAATTTTCTCCTTCAGATCATATACAATCATATGTTTGTCTTAGCCTGTTTGTCTTAGCCAGCCCAAGTTTCAATTACCTTAACATGTGAAGCCAAAATTGTTTCAACAGCCGGAAGTTCCTTCCACTGCGATGAACGAGTAAAAATACTTTCCGTGAATGGAGGACGCCCCAACCAAAAAGTACACAAAAAGCTCCCTGGTTTATGTATTCGGGACACTACCCCCACAATATATTCACTGATTTATGAGCTGTACACGAGGTTGATGGGGTGCAGAACAGGTTTAGATAGTATTTAGTTAGGGTGTTAGTGTTTGTCTGAACGTGACAATTAATGGACAACTTTAAGTGGCATCTAAGTCCTACCCAACATTGTTGATAGAGAGGAAAGCAGTAGGTAGTCATTACCCATCATTTTCAAGTTCAAAACACTTGCTAACATTCAGGTGCCAATTTTCGATTCTGAGGTGGCTATTAGCTTATATCAGGACACGAACAACATATTTCCAAAAGTCAAAAGCGAATGTTAATTGGGCACCAAATTGAGACCTACTCCTCACATGCACATACGTAGGGAGCAATTCCGACCAAATCACCACCACCTCAGAAAACGGTCGGAAAGAAAATGTGTGTGTTCTACAATTCGGCCATGCTATTTTTGCAATTTCTTCTCCATAAAGGGACCTGCCCCAGGCTATGGGAAAAATTTTCCCGCCTATCAAATTCTTCAGGGCTGGAATTCATAAAACGATAACCAAGCAAACCCAGGCTAGCAAACCAAATTTTGCAGTCTGCGTCTCTTATCTCTATGTCGTCAACACGAAAACCAATCAGGCTAGCCCTTCTTGGTTTGCTTGGTTATCGTTTCGTGGGTCCCAGCACAGGTTTCCTGCTATTTGATTCCGGCTCCGACATCAACTATTCTTCTTGAACAGGAAAAAATTCGCTGATTCGAACCACTAGAATTCGGTGGGTCATCTCTATTTCCGGTCAGTGGTCGTCGAGTTCTGAAGCAAAGGAAACAAAGAACTACCTACACGTCGCAGTAAAGCAGAAGGTTATAAAAGCAGATAAGTAAATAACTGCGAGCGGAAGTTAGAAAGAAGTAGTACATGATATTTCTTCCAAACTTTCCTGCAGCCTACCGTTTTCATGCAATAATGCCTTAGAATCTTAGAAACCCCTTACTCTTATAACAAAGACTATTTGGAGAGGAGGAACTTTCTTGGTCTCATTGAAATCTGATTAGAACGAAGTCTCATGACCTTTGGTTTACGTCTGAAAGCTTTCAAACTGCCAAATTTGGTCCGAGCGAGACTTCAACTATGCATAAGACCCCATCATTCCACATATTTTATTTGTTTATTTACGCTGTTTGAGACAGACGTTATAAAACAATGTCACAACAGTTATGACATCAAAACAATCGTGGTTAATGTAGTTTAGGTGATTTAAGGAACAGTTTGTCTGTCACAGCTCTTATTGACGGAAGGTCGTATGGAGCAGAATTTCGTGCACGATACTGGAGTCAGGTGTTAATAAGCTGTTTTCAGGACAAAAAACAACATTCAAGTAACCCAACACGCATTCAAATCGACTTAAATAGAACTGCATCGTTTTTGGAGCTACTACACACATATTTGGGATCCTGTCCCCGGCTACAACTCTCATTAGTCAAAAGGTCACCGTTCGAATGTCCCATGCGACAGTCTACCGCATCGAAAAACACACTCGCTGCCGGAATTTTGATAAATGGCGCTGACCGTGTAACTTGCGCTGACGACTTTGCACTTTTTCATAACGAGCATGTCCCCAGTGCTGAGAAATCCACACTGTTTCCACGGTGAGTACTTTGTTAGGAATTTTTATTAAAACACATGGAAAAATAAACAAAACAAAAATAAAAATAAGTAGAAAAAAAGCTACAGGCAAACTATGAGAAGCGGATATTTACAGACACGCAAGCGAATATTAAACCGTATTCAAGCGTAACACTGGTCATCGGCGTAGAATATGAAAAAGCATTGGAGGATAACTCGGTCAACTGGATCGGGATGTCTACAAGAGAGGAGATCAGGCGGAAAACTCGTACATATCGCTCGGCGAAAAAAGACTATCTCATGAGCAAGATGAAAAACGTCGTCATGTGTACTTATACAATGTGTGGTATGCGTCACAGCTTGAGAAGACCCGTGTGTGTGTAGATGGAATGAGGCATTGGTGAGGACGATTCCCCCACTAGTAGGGACTCTCAGACCATTTGAGCTGGTGTCGCCGGTGCAGCAGCTGGGATCCGGGTGGATGCAGCCGGCTGCACCTCCAAGGTTGTCACGTTCAGGACAACCGGCGTGTTCAATCGTTCTATGGCTTGAGCATAGGTTGGGGGCGGGGCTTCATCGGCGATCACCTGGAAGAAAATTTACTAGAGATCTCTGACATTCATGATTTTATACAGGTTGGAAGAAATGTTATCAAATTTTTCAGCGAAAGTCGTGCAACAATGACATTGGCCGATTTGGAGCTGGAACTGTGATTGGTCACTGGGGAAAAGGGGCGTGTCCTCCAATTTTTCATTGGTCATTTGAGAAAGATGCATTGAAAACTTTGGAAATGGTGACATTACTCACGCATAGCTGATATAATATTCTTTCAGCTCTTAATTTGAAAAAAAAAAACGTTTTTGACCTTTGCTCATAAGAAGCCTTAAATTATCAAGGAAAACAGAGATTCTGATAATATGAGAAATTTCGTCTACGTTGGGCTATCAAGAACTAAGCTATGCGGTTGCTGGATTCAGAAAGTGGGCGTGGCATCTGGATTCTCACTGGATATTGAGTGCATGCACACAGGAAGGCTCTACATTGAATTTAGTAATTTCTTGGTTTTTAGAGCTTCTTAAACTTAATATTGGAGGGGGGGGGGGCAATAAATAGTTAGCATAACACATTTCCTCTGCTCTTTATTTGATTGGTCTATTCAAAAAAAATGGGCGTGGCATCTGGATTCTCATTGGATACTGAGTGAGTGCATTCTAGAATGCTCCATAATGACATCGGTAACCAGTTCTTTTTTGTTTCTAGCAGCTTTCTGATATTTTTTGACATTGAATTTTGACGCATGTATTCAGTCGATAGCCAATGAGGATCTAGAGGCCACGCTATTGCTCTCTACTGACCAATCATCGCTCGTTCAATTTTAATCTCATTCAGTCTCGAAAACGTAGCACAGTATTCAAAAAGTAGCATAAATAAGATGAACCTTTCAAAAATCTGCAAATATCAAACGAAGTGGGTAGGGCATTGAAAAATTCCGTGAACAACTGCCAACAGTACCTGGTTATAACTCGGAGGTGGTTTGCTGTACGCACGTAGCTTCATCTCCTTCATCACACCGAACGTGGCGCTGAACATCGCGTGAATCTCCCAGATGAACAGACACACGGAGACGAGCAGCCAGAGAAAGTGAAACACGGATGTGGAGTCGTTTGACTCGGCTTCTTGCAGCCCGTGGAAGAGTGCAGCCGACGAGAGCGAGACCTGGAAGAGGGAGGCATGGTTATGGGTAGGTGTCCGATAAGTGCATAATTCCGCACTTCATCTAATGAAAACGTTCGCATGGAAAACATTTCCCGAGTCACGCAAGGGGCTTAAAATAGATTTTTTTAGCGTTGCGGCGCATTTTTCAAAGTTTTATTACATTTAAGCAAAGGATTTACAGTTATGATGTTCATCAGTAGTAGCTTAATTGTAATCCCCAAAGATAGTTTCATTAATTACCAATAATTCTGAGGTATTTTCACGGAAAAAGGAAGGAAATGCTGAGTGTTACTTGAAGTATAGTAAACAGTACTGCGTATAGACCTCTCCGACATTCCGGACCTTCTTCCCAAAAAAAAAAGCAAAAAAACCGCAATAAATTGATGTCATAGCAAACAATAATTGCAATCAAAACAGTCAATAATCACAGTTTTGACAGCTCTGCGCTTTATGGAGGATATCCAGAAAAAAAGCACATGTTAAGCTGTTCATGGATAAGTTGTAAAGATAGATGAGAAATGTGCCGGGCAGGGCTGTGAGTGGAGCAAAACAGGCGTTGCGGCTCAGGCATCACTCTCAATGATTGCTGCGGCTAAACTTTTCTCCTGCTGATACGCACGGGAGACTCAAATCTCACACATTCTTCACCACCTGTATGGACAGGGTCGAACAGGAAAGGATAGGCTTGGAAGAGGATCAGAAAGAAGATATCAATGAAATGCGGATGCGCAGACAGTCAGAGTAACGGCGCAGATGCTGCGGCGAGTGAGCCCGGACTATTGGAAATTTTGATATGTCTTTCAAAATGTGAATTTAAGAATTCTTGTAAACAATGCACCTTTCTGGATATGAGGGTCCTGCTGATTGTTAATCTATGTTTGGAGAAAATTTGAAAGTTTTTGGAAAAATGAGAATTTCTGGAATTCACATGTGAAACGGGAATTTTTTTTCTAAATTAAGGAATTCATCAGTTGTAGGACAGTTGGTTCCAAGAAATGGATTTCTTCCAAGATGTGGGAAAACAAAGGCTGTCCAGGTAAAATTTTTGAGCCAATCGAGAAAATGAAGGCCTTTGCGTGCGAGCTCTGAGTCATCCTTTTGTTCACAAAATGTCATGTGCTCAGGACAACACGAATGCGTTACCCAGGAAACAGGAACACTACCATGCTATTTGCATAGCTTAAGGACTTTACCCTATAGTGTTTGCTCCATGGGGGGATCAGCACGCAAGCGCAGGTACAGGTGCATTCTCAAGAGGATTATACTAACCAAGAAAACTATTTTAGGAACAATAATCTTAGGGTTTTCAAGGGGAAATTTGAGTAAAAGCAAGTGAAAACAAGGATAAGGGAAATTCTGGATGAACTCACTTTAGAAATTACATTAGGAGTGAGGAAAATCGGCTTGAAGGCGAAAATCCCATACATCGCCAGCGCGACGATAATCGTGTTGAGCACGAAAATTGTGAACGAAATCGCCGAATCCGGGCCGAACGCCTCCAGCGACAGGATGATGGAGTTGCCGAAGTTCACCATGATCAACACACCGATCACCATTCGGCTCTGGAACAGGAGTCCTTGTGAAAAACGTTGCAAAGATCCTTTGTGGGTGTGCCATGTGCCTTTCACAGTCAAGGAACTGACGCATTCGCTGACGTATTAGGTAATCCTCGTCTGCAGAATTACCATTGATACTTCCCAACTCTTGATAAGCCCCCTTTTCCACGTCATTATCCAGGAATTTCACCAATTCCCATGCAATGCTTGGGTGAAAAACGCTAAGTGCCCATGTTCGCTGAAGCGAAACGCACATTCGCCGTGGGGAATTCGTGTGAATTGCTGCTCAGGTTGCCGGACAACCACATGGAAATTGCCTATTTGCCAAGGGCACAGGGGTGAATGGAAGCCATTAGACTGTGCACTTACTATCTGGTTACTAGGAAGTTGTTAAACAAACAAAAAGAGTGCATTGAGTCGTCTGGAACAGTTGAACTCGTTGTACCCTTAGAGGATTAGGAACCAGGAAATGAGTAGTGTGGCGTTCGTTACCTTTGAATAGGATTACATGTCCTTGTTCTAGGAAAATAGTATTTCCTTATGAAATTAACGGCCTTTCATCTACTTTTTTACTTTTTACGTTCCTTTCAAAGTTGTTTCCCAGCTTTTGTGTTCCCCAGGGTTGAAAAGGAACTGATTTTCAAAACTTTTTGTCTTATTAGCTCCATAGAACAGGATGATAAAGTGTAAGCAGTAGGAAAGTATTGTAAGCCCTGGGAAATCTGTACAAAAACCCTTATTTTAGGAGAAATTAGTGGAAAAAGTTTTTTTTCTTCGGCCCATTCATTTCTGAGGATGAGCCATATGGTGAGAGAACTAGAATAAAAAGTTGAATAAGGCCATCAAAACAAAATTACCTGTAAAATTTAGATGTTAGTCCATTATCTGATGAGATTCAATAACTTTTCCGCGTTTCAGGATTTCCAGGAAATAGCAGTGGTTAGGGAAAGCAGCAGCGAGGAAAATAGAAGTGAAAAACTTGTGTACTTTGAACTGTTTGGGGCTAGATGGGTATTGCTGTGAAGTATGTGAGTAGGAGTATATCCCTGACTGGATAAAAATGATCAGAATTTGTCCAAGCGAACAAAAATGACCAGTATAACTCCGAGCGAATATTAACAGCGATATCCGAGGGGAAATTTTGAAATAAAATTTCCTAGAATTTCTCGAGCTGCTCAGTTTTCTGACTATGATATTTTAACAATTACGCAGTTGCAGAACATTCACCTCATGGTTTGAAACTACCCATGTTTGGAAAGTAGGAAAGTCAAGCCAGACACCAAACAAGCAGGGAAATTTCAAGAAAAAATAGCTTCTCTTCCAGTAGAGTAGATTTTTCAAAGATCAGCCAAAATCGGCAAATTTTTCGCTCCAAAATCAATAATTTTTATTTTTTCTCATAAAAATGGTTTGAAAAGGTGGTATTGGAAGCATTCTGCAAACGTAAAAAATTCCATCAAATTCCCCTACAGAATTCCAAATTTTCCGTGATGCAATTTCTATCCATTCGCCCTCGACTGATGTTTTCCCGGCAAACAACATGATCGTAAAGCCTCTTAACCTTTCCAGCTCAATGTCAGTGGAACACGCGGGGAGTGTGGAAAAACATGAGTGTGGAAAAACATGGGTACAGTGAATTCACCTGGAACATCTTCTTCTTGGAACGTAGCCAATTCGACAGAGTGAACATTGTCGAGTGATCCATAGTTGTGGACGGATGTCGTGGATCTGAAGATTGGACTGGGATGATTTTCAATGGTTACGGGGAGCGCGGGGTGTGAAAACGCGGCGATAGCGCGATGAGACGACTACGACACGACGACGATGAGAGAAATAACACAGATGCGTGAGATGTGAGTGAAAAAGTTGTTCACAAGGAACCGGAGAAGACCGCAACGGCCGCGGCCGTCGCAGCCGCAGACGCTGCCCTTTCGCACCGAGGGCCTAAGCCCGTGGGACGGTCACGCGTCTGGGATTGTGAGTCAAGGATTGGGAGGATTTAGGAATTGACACGCTGAGCAGGTAGATATGAGATGGAATGAAGCAGAGCTGTGCTTTCGCGCTTAGTCGTCCGTTGAGCCAGGATATCTGGCACGTGACCGTGTAAGGCTGCTCAGGTCGACAAGCAGGATTAGTGAGATTATTACATAAATTCAGAGATCTACATTTTACTGGAGAGAAATCCTGGAGTTTCCTCTGAATAGGAAGAGTCCAGAAAAAATCG